>JAOVYW010005895.1:0-11913 GCA_025775045.1 Hiodon tergisus
CAGGACAGGCATTTCCACAAAGCTCATATTGACTGTTCTCTGGGCATGTAGGGTTGGCTGAATGGACACAAACCAAAAATTAAGCAGAACCATACAAAAGAATGTTGCTTTTAGAGACCACATAGAATATTATGTTGAGACTGTCAAAAAGAGTGTACTTGGAATACGTGATGACTACTGGTTAGTTATAGAAATAAGGTATAAATCCGAAATATCATATCTTTACAATTAAAATGAAGGCATTATTTTATTTTAAACAAAAACAAGAAGAAAACACAACAGGGAAACATCAAAAACACCTATATCTGGATGTTTGCCAATCCACTAGTTTCCAAGAAACTCTAATGAAATATTTAATTCCCAGATATTCAACTTCAATTTTCACACAAAACACACACAAATACACGCACACATATGTATGTATTGTTTTCTCTTGGTTACTTACAGCAACCAGCAAGTCTCCTCCAGTCGAACACTTTGATCCCAGCTCGCTGGCAGGCATCGGTGTAGACTTGCAAGGTGTCACACAGGTACTGCCTCATCCCCTCACCCATGCAGACATCATACATACAAATTTGGTGGTAGATACTTGGATCAATGACGGCACTGCATGATTTGAAGGGCCCGTCCATGATGTGGGTTAGGATGCCGCAGAAAACCTCCCCCTTCCAATGATTAAGCAGGCTACTCTGACAGGTCTTGCAGTTGCCACTACACCCTTCTTGACAGAAAGCTTCACCTGCCATGCCTGGAACTTTCAAGCTCTTGCCCAGCACAGCCACATTGCTAGGTTGATAGCCACTTGGAGTGTCAAGGTCATCTTCCTGTTTGCCATTAAAGTTTCCACACAGGCCACACGTTCTGCCTGCAAAGCTGGCTGGAACTGTCACCACAAGGTACTGGTTCCAGTCGTAGCGCACTGTCAGGCCGAAGTCTGTTGCCAAGACCACAGACAGCCCACTTTGAGCCAGCACCACTTTGTCATTATTTATACTGACTGGGAGGCTCCATTCTACATTGTTGACCTGGAAAAAAATTTAACACGGAAGTGATTATTTCATTTGCATTTGATTGCAATTTAAAAAATGAATCCCCTGTAGAAAGCAATAAATAAATACAATAGACCTTTATCTCTGAATGTTATTAAAATAGATTCACAAGTCTAGGGTGATGCACCCCTGTAAATTATTCAACACTAGGAAGTGTCAAGAATCACAAAAAGCATTCAGGTACAGGGAGATTCTTTGAAATTTATTGGGAGAAGTAACATAGAAGGCAAAGAATGATTTGGCTTACCCTGACAAATCCGGTCTTTGACTGGACTAGACTTATGGTGACACCATATACCTTGATTACAACCAAGCCAGCTGAGGAGACTAGTGAATTGGCTTGTTTGTCATTCTTGGCATCCACTTCAAAGCTAGGGTGGTCCTTGTCCACGTGACAGTTCTTGGCCATGACGTAAGTGCAGTTTCTCATGAAGTTAATGTAGCGACCGTCGAATGTGCGGTAGTGGGGATTACCAATAGACCAGCAGATGCCAAGATTTGCAGAGGTACTGGCTGGAACTGCCAAGCAGAATCCTAGAATTTTGATATATTATCATTTTACATTCTAATAAAGGATAAATTCAAACAAAAAAAAGCCTTTAATTACTCCTCCAACAAAGGCCAGGAAAATCGGAAAATCCCAAAAGAATCCCCAGCAACAATGTTAACAATAAGCATACCACAGCTTTGACTCAGCTTGGCATAACGCATTAAGGTCAGCCTCAATCAAAGAAAGTCAGAGCCTGTCAACAGTGCACAACTGGCAATTATTAACTACAGAAGTAATATTGTTTTGCAAAACAAAATCGCATTGCATTCATAAAGTAGTTATAGTATTCTAGTTAGCTTTAATATCAGCTCCTTAGATGCTCCATAAAGCAATCAGGCAAAAACTATTTTTACTTATCAGAGCATTTTAGTATATTCCCAGTGGCCATAATAATGACACTGATGGTATTGTTGTTTGTTGCTATGGTGCTAATATCATCAGGAAACAGGAAATACACATTTACAAATGCAAAATTTAAGTACAAATTTAAGATTTGAATTTTTTAAACCTATATTTTAAACTATGCTTAACAATAACTCACACAATTGAATTATTTGAAAAAAGTTAGTTAGAAATATCTTTATTCCTGCCTTGTCCTCAATGGTTTTTCCAATCCTTTCAGAAATTTAGGAGTCAACACCTTGTATGACTAAAGCCAGACCTGAAACCTAGTCAGGATGCACTGTAACGGCGGATTCTACCGTTTTGTTTACCATTTGTAGTTTTATCACATTGCAGATTCCTCTCTACTGTGGTGATGGGAGGAGAAATTGAGAAATGCCATGATCCATTAATTCAAATGTCAAAATTATGTATTGACCAAAAATTTCCCCAAACAATGCCCCAATTCGTAGCCAAATCGTCCAAAAGTAGGGGAATGCATTGTATTAAGACAGCATTGTTAATTATTTTATAAGTAATCAATAGAAAATGTTTTTCATAACTGAAGGGTAAATGCTACTTATAACTACTGATTTTTAATCATAGCTATGGTCTCCTGCCAATATGTTTTGCATTAGGGATGAAAAAGCACACTGAACTAAATACATTTTTCTCTTTAAACAAATTAAATTTTGTTTAATTAATTTTTTTCTTTGCTCTTAGCATCAAAATAAACCACCAAATTGTTAAAAATATCTAATTTTTTTACAGTTCAGTATGTGAAATGTGGCCCAGGAACAAAACCCGGATTTCGCCACAAATTTAAGTTTACCATTTAATTTTTTGAGTTTTTGTTTGCTTATATAAATATAACATATTGTGAAAATCATGATAATTTATTTGACAGGAGATTGTATTGATCTAAGGTATTTTCTTATAGTGCAGAGAGAGTAGAATCAGCACAGCGCATTTTCATTAAGATATCAATGACTAATTTGGCAAATATCAACGCAGCCATCTTGATTAGCTTGTGTGTATATTTTGGAGTAATTATTTAATGAAGGATAAGAAAGCTACCAGTCTTTTACATTGACACTTTTCCCACAACATATGGTGGGGGAACCGTTCAAGACTAGTTATAGTCTGTTTGCTATCTTTTAAGGAACAATTAGATGGGTTGTTCCCTACAGTGTAAAAGTACACTTTTAAAGCACTTACCACTGAGTAGCAGAGCGGCAAAACAAGGCAGTAACCCTTTGATCCCCATGGCTGAAATCAAATTACAAAGTTAGTTTACTAGATCACAGCATTACATACTCACACTAAAGCATAGGGCATTGTTGGAGAAAAATGAACAAAAGACAGAATCACACTTCAGAAAAACTTTCATGGACTATGTGAAGTATGTTATCCCAGCTGTGTTCAAGAAAATGTGACCAACAAATGCACCATTCAGAATTTTATAAACGTGTCTTCATGTTTTCAAATATAATAAAAAAAATGACTAAAGGAACCGAAAAGTTAAGCAACAAGATATTAAAGTGAACATATAGACAACATTCTGGTAACATGTTCTCCTTGAAAAAGTGAGACAGAATTGAAAGCCATCTACCTGAACTGTAGGCCTGGCTTGATGGAGTTCTGGGCTACAGTCCTTAAATGCTGCTGGGATCCCTCACAGGAGCCAATCAGCATGGTTCTGACAATCCTACTCTTGGGCGTGATTGAAGGACTGATAACCACACCACAAGGTACTTGGGCATGGAAGAGGGTAAATATTTATTTATAATGCACTAATAACTTCCAAAAACACCCAAGAAAGGTGTTTGTAAATGTGGGTTTATTTTTGCATCCTTCATTACTTATGTAGAATGTCCACAATTACTTGTAATGAAATTTATAACAATTATTACCTGCTAAGGTAAGGTGTCCATGCTAAAGGTAACACTGCAGCTCAATACGAACCTCTGCATGGTAAACTATGGGCCAATAATATAAAACTGTTATGTCATCTCAGCCTCAATGCCATAGTGATCTATTAGACATCGCAGGAGTGGCCACTTTTTCGGGCACACCCCTGTATATCAATAACCCAGCTTATCCACTAAAAGTCGACTCATAAAAGAATAATCTGAAATAAATGTCCATATTAACTGTAGATAGAGCAAGTCCAACGATCAGGATATAGAAATGCCCACATCCTTATTTTCATTTCTACAAAAAAGTTCTGATCATACCACCAAGTGGTTTAGTTGAAAAAAGCCACTCACCCAAGTACAGTCTGAGCCCTATCAACTGGTGTTCGCAGTTTCAAATTTAGCTCATGTTTTTTTTTTTTTTAGGAGAAATAACACTTTGGATTGTCTTTTGGGTAGTAAAAAAGTAAAATAGACAAGAGAATCTGTAGTGAAAAAGGTCCAGGCTCATACAGTTCCCCTATTTCCCACCAGGGTCCTTTATTCTTTTGTAAACCGAAAAAACATTACCTTTCTTTAATACCATTTGGACAAAGATGGGAGTCATGCCAAGGTAGCCCCTAAATGTGGTCTCATTATACAGAATTACAGAATGTGAATTATTTGGAATAGGGCGTGTCTGCAGGTCCATTTGGCCACCTTATGATTTGGGAGTACAGGCAGAAAGTCCCCAGACAGAAGGCAATGGAAAGTGCCCTTGAATACCTGGGCTTCTGCATTTTCAAATATCCAGATCAGATCCTCCCAGGGGCCATCCACTTCATCGTCCTGCTCAGGACAAGTACCTCTGGGGCTGCATGCTTCTCCAACAAAACCTTTTATTTCAGATGAAAGTTTGATGTTGTATGATTATGAGCGTTATTTCTCAAATTATACTATAGCAAACAAAGGGGCAAATCTACAACAACTTTAAAGTATTTGACAGAATATGAGCTTTAGAAAGTATGATTAAACAAACCCTCATTTGACTGAGAGGGGATTCTCTGCTGGCCCAGCAATTATGATCTTGATTTTTTCTGAGACAAGAGGACAAGAGGAGAAAAGCCGTCCACAAATTGATGTCAGCCTGATCTCTCAAAAATCACACTCTAAGACCCCACTCTCAAAGATACATTTCCAACTCCAGTATCTTATAGTCTTTTCTGAACTCCCCCTTGATCACATATCCTGTGTCCCATCTCTCAGATAAGACTTATAGATAAGATAAGACTCAACCAGTCTCAGGCATGCCCGGTGGTACCTGATGTTTAGAACACGGGTCATTCCAAAAACATCCTGGGAGCCAACCTTGGGTACCTGAACAACTAGTGAGCAAAGACTAATCAAAGAAATTTATCAGGAACTAGGACTCTATTGGTTCATTTACGACACGTTGGTTCATTGGCTTACAACAAGCAAAACAAAAGACAAGCAAGAAAGTAGGCCCACAGGCCTGGCCACACACATTCCACAGAACATGTGCAAGCATCCACCAATGAACACGCATACATCCACAAGCAATCACGCACATCCTTCCGTTTCGGCAACAAATTGTGGAATGCCAGAGCATGCCTGGTCCAGGAGTGGTGAGACACAGGGAAACCAAATACCATAAAATAGTAAAAGACAAAAAAAGCACTATTTCAGAGAACCAAACTCCTATTGCACTCGCCATAATAAAATTAGCAAAAAACTACTTTTTAATTACATTTGATTCATCCTAGAACCAAATCTAACTCACAAAATCAGAACAGAAGGCAAGCAAACCATTGACAGCAATTATAAACTGTGACCGTTAAACTTTATCACTTTTGTAGGTCACTCTGAATAAGAGCCCCTGCTAAATGTCTACAGGACTACATTGTGATAACAAACTTGCCCTCATTGGTCCAGGACTGCCACTGGGTATATCCCTAGAGCTGCTTGGTGATCAAGGTCTACCTGTGGGCTGGTCTAGGTCAGTTTGTGGGCATGGGCCCACAGACGGCCAGTCAAACAGACCAAAGGATGTTATGAATTACAATTATTGTGGAGAAAAAATAAAAAACAAAACTGATAAAACTATCTGCATTTATTGTGCCAAATAAATCAAACCCGTCCAATACATATTTCAGCATAATTTGTTAATCCAAAATTTGACAACCACAATGTGGCAAAGCATTGTAAAACACATTGAAGGCATACACTGAAGTATCTAATAGCATACTCTTAAAGATGCAGATTCCAAAACATTCCAATGTACTACACCACATGACCCACAAGTTTTTTAGTTTTCTGTAATAGTGTAATACACTATGGTAAAAGCCAGTGTAAGGTATCAAAGATAATACATCCAATAATAGATTTTTAAACTTTAAACCTAAAGAAATGAAAGAACCTTCAGTTAGGAATCATACAAAGAGAATGTCAACCTGTAGGATGGGCAGTAGCTGGTTGTAACCCCACCCAATCAACGTCTGAACCTGAAGGAGATGGGCAGCAGCTGTTTATTCTTCTTCAGTGCCTGGACCTTAGAGAGCGTCTGCTCATCCAGCGTAGCAGCGGCGGGCATAGTCCACCAGCTTCTCCTTCCTGGGGTTGAACTCTCCTACATCTGCTACCTTCTCCGGAGCAGCCAGGAGCAGCTCAGCAATGGGCGTGGTGGAGGCCACTGTGTTGCAGCATACCCCATGGACCAGGAAGGCCTTGGATAAGTTTTTTTAAGTTTGGTATGCAAGTAGGATATTTTTGTAGCACTGTATCATCCCAGCTGCATCTTTTACTGGAAAGCAGAGAGATGATTGGGTTGAGTGGATCATGTCATGTTTTATCTTATTTATAGGCAAATGTATTTGGAGTTTCGGAACTTATTTATAAATTAATTCTATAATAATCTACATGCATATCTCATTGTCTCTTTTAGTGTAAGCACCAGGCAAAACATCAAAACCAACATAGCAATGGCGGAACATCAAAACGTTCCCATATTCCATCTCACCCTTTTTCTCTCTCTGCCTAGAGTGATTCGGTTTTCCTCAACCCAAGCAGCCCCGCTCAATCCTGATCCAGCAGTGTAAGGCAGTTCTCAAAGCGAATTTAAAAAACTGAAAGGATAGGACAAGTGAAGAGTGTAAAATGGCAACTGGTGAAGCTACTGATGTGTAGTAGATTTAATTGCCAACCCGTTTTCAAAGCTTTCTTTGAACAAATAATCTGATCTTGTTCAACAGGGAATAGAGTTACCTGGATTGCGTGCCGATTATTTAAGTTGTTTAATGAAGGAAACTGAACTGTATCAGGATTCTTTGAGATTTTATACATATATATATATATACATACATATATATATATATATATATATATAGACACACGCAGTTGTATAAATGCACCCTTGCACATTTTTTTGGAAATAATTCCCCATTTATTCAAAAATCTACAGAAATTTCAAAAACTTGGACTCCTCACTGGCCATCCAGTAGTTTGATGTGTGTTTGGGGTCATTGTCTAGGTTGAACATTGCCCTCCAAAACACTTTGATATTCAGCTGATTTCATTCATTTCCTTACACATGTTGAAGTTCCCCAGTCCCAGAGGCAGCAAAGCAACCCATCTTTGACTGTAGGGAGGGTATTCTTCTCTTTGAGCGCTTCTACTGATTTTTGTAGAAGTACAAGGGTGGTTATATTTTTGGCTGCAACTGTGTGAGTGTAAACACACACACACACACACACACACACACACACACACACACACACACACACACACACACACACACACAAGGAATGATTACAAGAGAAAAGGAGACGTCTTACCCTTTCCATTATTTCTGTTGCTTACCCATGTATATTTTCTTGAGTAATTGCCTGCAAAATCAAAATGAGTTCAGTGTATAACCCAGGACGATGGACATATAAATATGGAATGTAAACATAACCCATATCTGGTTAAAGGTTGGCACTGCCAACTACTAGTGGTGAAACAACTTATTTTTTAAACTAATTAATTGATTATAATTGTAATGATACAACTGAATTGATACGTAAACGCTGATCATAAAACCAAATATGACTTGTGTGAACTAAAATAATAATATAGATACTTATTGTTTTTTTATTTAGTATCACACATATATACAGTTTAAACCAGTTTAATCTGGATTTTGCATTCTTCATGAGCATTATTTATTTTATTTTTTTTTACTAAAAAGTGTCCTATTAATAATAGTTGTTAACGATTTAACTAGGTCCCTGGCATAACTAACATCTATATATACAGTATACTAACAACTTATATCTACTCAAATTTTGCGAACTCGAGTTACTGTAGTAGGCAATGCTGCTACTAACAGATTTCACGAAGCATCTTGATTGTGTAAAGTCTTATATAATTTCATCACTGTGAATATATTCATACATTACATAAACAAATTTGAGTCATTTAGCAGAAGTTAGTACTTCTGCTTTTTTCATTGCTGTGGCTCACTTCATCCTGAGCAAATGGTCCTGTGTTCCTGTCACACGCTTTTCTGAATTTATTTCTATTTGAACTTTCGCTATCTGGCTGGTTATTGTTAGGAGAACTAATTTTTTAACCTTTAGATAAAGCTATTTTACCCAGCTTCATCACTATGCAAAGCATTTAGCCGATGGGGAACTTTTTGTTGGCTGTGATGATACGAATTTGAGTTGGAGGGATGGTTATTTATTTTAGTCCAATCCTTTACATAGTCTATCCTGATTGGTTCACACTTTACATATGCTGGCTTGGGCTGACAAGTAGGCTTATCAGCCAACATAATAATATCTTTGTTTATTATGAATAACACATTATTAAAATATTTGGTAGGCGTTGGCGCAATTAACATTCTATAGACTAGAGCTGTGGTTCAGAGTAAAACAGGTTCCACGGTACAAATAAAGTACTGGTCATCATCAACTGGCATGCATGCTACAGAATGTTACACTGACCACTGCACAATAATTTGGGGAAAAAATAAATAAATAATTTATTTCAAAGAAACAAGATTGAAGTGATAGGTGATTAAAAGCAGTGCCTGTACAAATCGCATTGCTGCTTTAAATAGAAAACAACTGAAATCCTATTGTAAAAACAGGATTTTTGAAATACGTGACAAATCAAAAAAAAATTAGCATAAGTTTGAAAACATACAAAGGGACTGAAACACAGGACATCTGGTCACCATACATTTAACTGAATAACAATTGCTCAAACTTAAGAAGTAAGCTATTTAAAAGAAGGTTATGTACTGTTTCTACATAATAAATTTTATTGGATATTGTGTAAAAATTATACTGGGACAGAAAAAACTCAGATGAAGACTCGAGAGACGATCAGGTCAATATGCATACAAGCAGGTAAGAAAAACGTATGTGTGTTATGTGGGGGGACAGTTTAGGACATTCTTTTAATTTATGCTATGAACTGCTCACTGTAACACAGCAACATAAGGGTCATATATTTTATCTTTACCTTGGGTTTCCTGGTTACTGACGGAGAGGATAAAGCAGTCCAGGAAGTCCCGCTCCCCTTTTAGGTCTTCAATGTGCTTCAGCAGCCACTGATTCTTCTCCAGGGAGAACTGTAGCTGCATGCGCAGGACAGTGATCAACAGGTTGGAGCTGCCCAGCGGGGCGGGCCTGATGAGGACTCTGAAGGGTGCAGAAGCTTGACATCACATGCCCAATGACAAACTGCACCCCACAGTGCTGAATATTCACTGTCAGAATTTTCATATAAATGTGGGTTTGTACAAAGATTCTACTTGTATACATAATGAAGTGTGATAAACATCAGTTTCAAACAAGCTTGCTCAATCTAATAGCGATATTTTAATCCAGTGATGGCTCATTAAATCAGTTATGGTTACTTTGATCACTCCAACGTTACTTGGATAACGGTGGTAATTCAAGACCTAATACATGCAAATGAGTGCTGATCCCTGAGATGCGTGCATTAATCAGACCCAAAACCCATATAGCAATTTTGTAGCATAGATTCTTTCTTACTAGTAAAAAAAGTGCCAATAGTGGCAATAATAGTAACATGTGCAGCCTTCAATGCTTGCTCTCTTTCATTTACATTTTAGTAATTTAGCAAACACTCTTATCCAGAGTGACGTACAAAAGGAGTTAACATGCAATAACACATACTGAGCTAATATGCCCTATTGACGAGTACTGCAAGAAGGTACTAGGACAAGTATTACAAAGAAGATAAGGGTTAGCCTAACCCTATGTATATATAACTGGAAACCTTTTTATAACAGCAGTTAATTTAGTTCAAATTGAAGTCTGTGTTTACACACACTGGGAGCCACCTAAAATGTTTTAAAAAAATGATTGAAGCTGCCCATTCAAATTCAAATGGTTTATATTGACATGCAGCAGTTAGCTGGCTACGTCTCTTTTCCCATATTCTTTTTGTAAAACTTAAAAAAGCAAGCTAATTTTTGCTTTCCAAGCAAACTTTCTGTTACCCTTGTGGAGAGCTCGTGTGATGACGCAATGAATTGTTTATAATAGCGAATCGATTTATGTATTTTAAATTTGAACTAACATTAAGGCTTTTTCAATTTCTTGCTATATTGAAACAAATACACCACATGTACGTTATACCGTCATCTATTTAGCGTCATTTTTAGCTTGTTTATTAACGGCTCGTTAACTGAATAAAAACCGCTAAATCAAGCTGATTATGGTTTTGATGAGCTCACAATAATTATATACTGTAGCGACCGGAGGAAGCTTTCTATCTGTTGTAGGCCGATCGTTTATTAGTTAGCGCAAAGGCTCACGGGATCACTCATGTTCGTGTTTGTTAATTATGATTTAATTGTTGTTTTGTTAATGCTTTTGTTATTTGGTATGGTTGTGGTTTTAGTAGTTATAAATAATAATTAAAATATAGTGTAAAATGTTAAATAGTGTTAAATGTTACTTAGATATGTGTTACCGTGAATCTGATATGTGTATTGTATAATGACGTTCTGTTAATTTTCTGATCTTTGGGTGGAAGTGGCGGTGGTTAATATAAATAGATTTTGTGAATGGAGAGCTTGCGGCCTTGAGATTATACCCGCGAAGCTCGCCACAATACTTATTAGAGAGATTGTAACAACGAGACTCCTGAAAAAGCAACCGGTTATTTCCACTGAATTAACTGTTTCTAAATGTGTTACTAGACAATTTTTGAATAGAGTGAATGGTGGATCCTGGTTAAAAGATGTCTTTCATACTGTGTTATTTTAACATTAATTAAAATATGTAAAATTTCTAAAATGTGACTATCCCCAAAATAAACAAAATGATATTTTAAACTAAAGTTCAATATATTTGATAACTTGTCTACAACATGAAAAAAAAAAGGTAATACAAGCCATTTATATTCTATATTACCGTACATGAACGCCTTTTGTAGCCAAATGTCCTTTGGACGTTATAAACGCGTTATAAACATGCATTTAATTTGACACCAATGCTTGGGGGGCGAGTTAAATTAAGTTCAGAGGACATGTGAGAAGTATACTTAATCACCTTTTTTCGTTACTTGTGTCAGTTTGACAGTGAGACAACAACATGAACCTCAACAGCAAGGGGGTAGCTGGGTACATGGAGATAATCAATGCAGACCCCAAAATAACAGCTGCAATCCTGAGAGGCACAAAAAGTAATGTTTGAGTGGCATTCTTTTCAAATCATAACAACTACAACTCGGAGGAACAATTGTGAATTATAGCACCAATTTACCACCTGAATCAGAACGAAATTAACATAAAGAAGTAAAACAGAATTAAAATTGAGAGCGATCTGTATTAAACCAGGTGTTCTGACAAACAGAGCTTCCCAATCAGAATGAGCTACCCGGTAGCTCAGATTGTCAGACTTGTGTGCTGCCACGATTTGTATTATGCATTTTTACATTTTGAATGAATCTGGTTCTATTAATTACCACAAAATACCCAAAGGTTAAAGTTGCTGCT
>JAOVYW010005896.1:0-11913 GCA_025775045.1 Hiodon tergisus
GCCCTGTTTGGTGACAAGTCCAATACCTTGATCAGCACGCCACACTGCTGGTGTAACAAGTCCTGGCTCTTTGCCATAATTGTTTTGTTTTCTTTTATTTTATGGTCAGGCATCGTTTGTTTTACGGTACAGCTTAAAGGAGAGCTGTTGGTTTTGGGCAAGTCTGTGAGCTGAATGGGCTTTGTAGGAAATGCTAGTTACATGTACTACTCTGCCCTTCAGTCTCGATTCGGTCTGCTGCTGCAGGAAGCATGTTGCTGCACAACCAATGGGCTTTATATATATATCGATCCTCATATTGATTGATTGAGCGTGCTGCTGTATGGGGAAGAGAACTAAAACTGGTTTGTAGCTGGGGATTTGTTGAAGAAGGGATACCCGACAATCGGTCTACGTGGACAAAGCTGCGGGGGCTGGGAATCCCCTTTCATCAGAGGGATGACTCCAGGTTATCCTGGGGACCCATGCCCCACCTCCCGGAAATGCGAGGCTGTGATAGCCCCATGTGAGCGGGGGCTGACTCCTGATAGCCCAGTAGCTGCGTAACCAGGTAGTTAGCGGAGGGGGCTCCAGACCAGACCAGACCAGACCCCCCACTCTTGTGCTTGCTGCCCGTCCAGGGGACACCTTTATCAGGAGTCTGTGGACGCCTAGCTGTGCTGCAAGTAGAATCAGCTCCCCACCCCCCGGGCGCTGATTGCCTGAACAGGGCGGCTGGGATAAGAGGACCCCCCCCCCCCCAATCAACTCCTCCAGCGTCTTCTGCTCTCCTAGACCTGGTGGTGCTGGGATTAGTGGTCTGTTGCTCCACAGTGGCACACTTACGCTGATAAACATCTCTCCCCCCGCCCCACCCCACTGGAGCTCTGCTGAACAACCGTCTTACCTCCTACACCACTTAGAGTAGTGAAACGTGCGCATGGAGCCCGGTCCCAAATTCTCTTTAAATAAAAGGAAAACCACAGCTGTTCCATACTTTGCCATCTTAGGTGAATGGATTCCTACATTGGGTGACTGAGAACGGTTTTTTAAAGAACACTGCAGGACAATTTGCACTGGCTGTGTTGGTTCTCTTTGTTTGTCGAGGGTCGATTAAAACCCCTTTTTATTTTATTTTATTTTATTTCCCCCTCCCTACCGAGGTTAAAAATAATGCAGAGATGACGACAAGCGTATAACTATGGCCAGTTTGGTGGTGGGGTTTGGGGGAGGCAGAAGTCACGCAGGATTAGGGGAGGTAGTGAGGGATGTGTTTGCGGGACAGGAGAGTGAAACGCGGGTATTATTAATTGGATGGAGCTTGCTCAGTTGGATTTCCTCTCGGGATTAGACCGGGGGGTTGGCTTTCAGGAGTCATGATTTCCTGTCCAGCGCTGCTAGCAGGGGGCTTTAGCTTGACAAGAGAAAAAAAAACAATTATTCTAACTCTGTGGATTGATTGCAGCTTCGGCCGAAGACAGAAGTAAGACCGTGCTCCGCTCGGCTGTCGGCAGATGACCTGGCAGCTTAGAACAAAGTTTTCCTGAGCGGCCTTTTAATTGGCATCTTATTCACACCCGAAGACACCGGGGGAGGTCATCTCTCATCCCAATAATGGCTTCAATTAAACAATGAATAGGTGAACAAAAGGCTGCCGATGCGGCCGGCCCCTGTGAACTGACACAGACTCCGGGCTGAAGCGTGCTTACCACGTCAGGTGGGACAGCCCAAAAGCCGCCTGTCTTAACTACTGCAGTTCCCCTGAGTAATGCACTTAACTTGAATGTCTTCAGTTAATCCAGCTGTATTAAAAGGTGAAACTGGGAAAGACGCAAGTTGCTCTGGGTAAATCCCAGGGAAGCAACTGAATTATTATTCTTTTATTATCACTGAGCAAGGAAAGGCTATCTGTCTCACACCACAGGGATCACTCCTGTCATACCTTCACAGCCAGCTTTTCATTGGATTGAATGAACTAAAATGGTTTTCCCAAATTCAGATTCAGAATTTGCAATTGCTATGGTGGGTGGGTTGGGGGCTGTCAAATTCGAGCGGGCTTCCTTCGTTCTGCGCCCCCTGTGGCGTCGTCCTGTTTGTGCGTTGTTTCTAGTTACTGTACAAATTAGAACATAATCCCAACTAAAGGAGACCACACAGAGGCTGTGTGGGACAGTGGGCTGCCCGCGCGTTTGTGTTTGTGTCCACCGGGACACCGCAGCCTTCCCCCTGCCTTGCCTGGAGGGCCCCACAAACGCACGTTTGCTTACCCTGTGGCCTCTCGTCGGCAAAGGCAAAGCAAGTGAAATCAATGAGATCCGACGGGCCCGTCCTGTGTCTGTCGCATTATTTCTTTTACTCTGTTACAACGTGGGGGACTTCCGTAGCATTCAGCCTGCTGTTTATAGCCTGCGTGGTAGAATCTACACGTTGTTGCAAGACTGAAATGGGAACTAGGCCAGTTTTGCATTTATGTTGATACGGGGGCAGGGTGGTTGTAGACCTGACAGTTATAATAAATATATTTGCAACTTGGCAGTAAACAAACAAATCGCTGTGAAATTTTGCATGCTTGTAGATCGGCCTGATTGGCGCTTAGCGCTGACCCCAAGGGACGCAAATAAAATGTAACAATTCAAGTTGGAGCTAGCGTTTCAGAATCGTACCTTAATTAGTGGGTTTATGACTCTCTGCAAGTGACGGGACCACTTGCGTACATGTTGACTCGGGATCGACTTAATTATCGATTGGAGAAGGAAATCTACATTATGTTTAAAATATGTTCCGTTTCCCTCCCTTGAGTTTGTCGCCATTGATCCTCATTGGCGCGGACCGTTTGTTTACGTTTGGCGAAGTGAATCGAGATTGAATAATGACACGTTTGTGTGCTGATAAAACGGAGGGGGTGTAAATATAAGTGGCAAGCTGGATTGCGGACACCTTGCCCACAACCTGCATGTTTGTTTGTAGAGCTGGCCAACGAAGGCCGTCTCGAGATTTATTCTCGGGCCCCTTGGTCCCTGAGAAAACCAGCCCTTTCAAACTGATCCAAAACAGACACCTCGACTGATATTTCCTTACCGTTTATGATATTTACTTAGGTGGAGGAATTTGTTGTGCGATAATTTATTGCTTCAGCGAAGCTCAATAAAAGCAGTTGATGTCCTGGGCCCGCGGTGTTCAAAGGGGGTCGCAACCAGGACTCGCTAAACGGTTCTGGGGGTGTCTGGGAACTGTCACGCCAACAGGACCGGCACAGCTGATTGTACAAGGCCAACACCGGCCCGTCATCCCCGTTTAGACGGGTGGACCCGATTCATTCCGGTGCCTGGTTGCAGGTTTCAGACCGATGCCGTGGTTAATTATGGTAGATAAGATATAGGTCTTTTGTGACGTACATAACGTCACGCCTTAACTTTCACGGTTTGAGCCCATTTTTGTTGGGTGCATGTTTTCGTGTGGGGTGCATTCCGCAGTGGGGTGACCATTGCAGGAGGGCAGACTAGGTGTTAGTGGCGACCATTCAACAGCACTAACATCAGTATAAACAGGCCTGCTGGGTGCAGAGGGGCGCGAAATTCTGCCGGAACCCTGATTTATTGCTTGTTGGAGTCCCCCCCCCCCCCCACTCCCTCCACACAGGGCGCGAAACCTGACCCACCCGGAGAAGCTCTGCTGAACTCATTTGCAGAGGGAGATCGCAGGTTAGCCTTCCTCACTGGAAGAGTACACTTTGGGCTACACTCAACAGGTTCGACCCAAGTTCCTACATTGGGATTAATGATGCTTCTCCTTAGAACATGACCACGCCTCCATAGCCTGTCCATACTCACATTTATGTCCTTAAAGCTAATTTACTTTCAATTGTGTCAAAGTAGCAACTATAAGATTTAATGCAAAAGATATTGATTAGAATGAGTATTTATATAAATTCTGATTGGTCAGTTCTATTGGTATTTTCTACCAATGCATCTCGGCTCTCACTACGAATCCTAGCACCATACAAGGTTGCTGTGAGGAAGTACGATTACTCGCCTCCAATCCAGTGGCATTCGAGCCACTCCAGTCTCATAAACGCTACAGGCTACAGCCCTGATTGGTGGACAGGCGCGTCCCTCTGGACGGAGCGGTCAGCCTGCAGGCTCCTGGGAAGCAGACTGAACCACACTGTCCTGCTGCGAGCTTTCATGTGATGTCATTGACGTTGGCGTCACGCGACCGTGCTGCCGAGGAGAGACGGGAAGCGGGGTTGGGGTCGTGGGCGAGGACGGGAACGGGGCGTTCTCCGGGCGACAGGATGTGCCCAGGAACCTGACAGATTGGGGCGCCGTGAGGTGGCAGTCTGGGTCCAGCAGGTCGGCCATCAAGGGGGCCGCGTGGCACGTTCTGGCCGCCGCTCTGCGTTTGTTTTCTGGGCTTCTGGAGGGATGGTGGGGGGGGTCGTAGATGACGACGCCCACTCTCCTCTCTGTGCCAGTAGCACAGCGACAGGGTCCAGGTGCTCTAGACCACTCTGCCTTGGAGACGTTTTCACAGTGCGGGGAATCACTACTTCCTAAAATAAATTGATAGTATTATTTTTAGGTACCACAGTGTATAGAATGATAAAAGCTTTATATATTCTGTTAGTTTTGATTTATTTAAACATCTTTTAATATATGGTTTGATAGGTATGTGTTTTTTATGGTTTTTGGAGGAGTTCTTGTTATCAGTAAATGAGTAGTGCCTTTGCATTCATTGTAGCTTTATTCCCATAGACATTCACAAGTGTCTCTTGATTATATAAAAAACTTTAAACAACCCATGCTGATGAATGGTCATAAACACAGTTCTAATCGGGTCCTGTTAGCTGCAGACAAAAGGTTTCCACAAAAGGATGTGCCGGCTCAATTTGCGGCTTGCCCAGGAGAAGTGTTTGAATGCATTTAGTAATGCTAAAGTGACCTTTGGGTACAAATGGGAGTCTCTTTGATGATGATGCCCGCGCTGGCAGCCGCGCAGCCATTGGGCCAGAAGTTTCTATAACCGCATTGTCATTGAGATGGAGTGTAGGCATTAGCATGCGAGATGGCCTCTGTGCTGTGTGAAGTGCGGTGTGCAGGAAGCCCTCCGCAGCCTCTCGGGCCCGGCGCCGTCTCCCGCGCGCTTGTGTGCCGGAGGGGATTTTACGCTGGATTAGCCCATGAAAGCTTTTAGCAATCCACAAATTGACCAAATTAATGACTGTAAATGACTGGGGCCTGTGACATTATCCGAAGCCTGCCGTAAACTCGGTTGCTCTGGTTTGCAGCAAGTGTTTTCTATTTTCTCCCCTTTAAAAGAAAGTATTTCTGCTGGTGATTTACAGGCTTATCGTACTGTTAGGTCCTGAAACACTATTGGTTTTGCCCTTGTTATCGTTTTCATTATTTCTGTTATTATTCTATTTGAATCATTTTTAAGAAGAGGATGTGATCCAGAGTGACTTGCATACAGTCGAACATAAATTTAGATGAGTAGTAACTATGAAGCGCTTGAGGTGAAGTGCCCTACTCAAATGTAAAGTGAGAGTGATTTACTTCCCCCTGGTTTCTTCTGCAGGAGGGTTAAGTAGGACGGGCAGGTGAGGCATTGCTCCGTCCGTCTGTGTGTTGGACACACGCCTTTCTCCAACGTGCCCGGCCGCCTGGGCAGAGCAGCCATGAGTCACTTCACTGCCGCATGGCCGTGATTATGCTGTTCAATCACCGGCTGTGTTGTTTTGCAAACCAGGTGGTTGTCGTGGGTGATGAGGGCCGCTGCCATCAGAGCCTCAGTCCCTTGCCAAAGTCCATTTAAGACGCCCTGTAATTTCCGGGTTCTTTTCCGTTTCCGCGTTGTAAACGAACCCCGTGCCGTGGTCACTCCTCTCCCCAGGAGTGTCATTGTCAGGTGTGCTGGCGGCTCTGTAAGTCAGTGTTCCTTGCTGGGGTTGACGTCGGCGCGGTAGCAGTCACTCACCGACGAGAGACGAGCCGTTTTTATGTTCGGCACCAAGAAGGCAATCGTCTGACATCACGGCTGACGTTTGCAGCTGATAAATATAAAGACCCGGCATTAAGTGTGGTTATTTTTTTTTTTTGGTCCGTTTAAAGCTGTGTTCATGCTGTCCAGTTCCGATCCAGCTGCACCAAGTGGCGGTTCCAGCACTGGCGTTTCTCCAGGCTGGTCAGTGGTAAACAATCTGTCCGTATCGAATGTCCTTCTTCAAAGACGCGCTGCAGACAACAACAAAAAAAAGACGAGATTAAACTATTCCGGCTGCATGAATCCTGTCCTGATGTCACTCTGCTCTGTCCAGTAAGTGTCGTAGACGGCGGCGGAGGTGACGTCAGAGCTGGTTCTGTGTGAGTGACACTTGATGCTGGACCTGCTGAAGGCCCCACAGCCGAAACGTTATGCTTTCCGCTGGGAGTTACTCTGTAATTCAGACTTTTACAATGTCTTAATAGGGCCTTGGCTGCTAAACCCGTGGGAGGGATTTGGTCTGATGCGAGTGTTGAGGTCAGCCGGGACACCAGTTGATAGACGGGGGCGCAGTGAGGCGGGACGAGATCAGACTCCGCCAACCCCCCCCCCCCATCCTTCCAGTGTGCCGTTTGATCAGGAAGCGGGAATGTAGGAGGCTGGCTAGGCTGGGCTTTTCCATTTCTGTCTGAGACGGGACCCCCAGCCTCCTACACCTACCCACCCCAGACTACCGCACCACCTCAAGGGCAGAGCGAAGGTGCCGGAAGTTTCCATTATTACATTCGCAGAAGTGGGGAGGGTGACCTGGGCGCAGACAGATCCTGTCAGACCGTAAAGGTGACCCTGAAATGATCGGGGCAGGGAGGGTCCCGGACAGATGGCGATAAGCGCTACCCTCCACCCCCCACCCCCTCCCTAAGCCCTCTTATTCCCTCCCTCGCTACGAACTGCACCAATGTCTCTCATGCTGTTTACATAGTGTGTAATTGGTTTAAGCGCGTTGTGGGGAGCTGTCCAGTTAGGGTGAGGTAGTAAATTAATGGGATCACGTCAGGACCAGCATGTACTGGGGAGCCTGTCTTGGGCAACAGGTGACACAAGGGTGCTGTAAGGTATTAGAAGTCTGTCAGAGTGACTCCTGTGTATGTGTGTGGCTTTAACTTCTTGCTACTGCTTGAAGGTTGTCAAATTCTGAACATTTTCCCAATCAAGTTATCTAGTTAGCTGATCCTTTCTGACTTGCATGTGACAAACAACATAACCTAACTTTGACGTAAATTGGCAGTATTAGCCAATTCTTGCGAACATAAACATTTGGCACTGATGAATTACACTACATTATATACACTACATGGTAGCTATTTGAGAATGGATGCTGCTTTTAGAAAATGACATTCCTTGGTCGTGATGGCAGACGCTACGCGTCAATGATTTCTGATTGGTTAGACGTATCCCCATATTTGCACAGGCTCATTTTTGATTAAGAATTGCGATTTACTGCGACGGATTTGGGAGCTACGACTACAAAACCTTTTGGCTGTCTCCATGGCGTTTCCATGGTGTCGCCAGGATATCTCCCGTGTAAAAGAACAGAGCGGAAGAGAACACACCAGGACTTTGCTGTGGTCCAACAGTGGCCAGGCCGGTAGCAGCCCTTGCGATGACAGGCCCTGTTTGGTATCAGGGTTGTTGTCTCCACTCCCTGTGCCAAAGCCGTCCTTGGC
Source organism: Hiodon tergisus (assembly GCA_025775045.1). NCBI lineage: Eukaryota > Metazoa > Chordata > Actinopteri > Hiodontiformes > Hiodontidae > Hiodon > Hiodon tergisus. The sequence continues at coordinate 7,689 of JAOVYW010005896.1, forward strand.
GGCCGCGTGAAGAGCTGCACAGGAAGTGGATAAGCCTGTACCGCGGCGCGACTGCCTTCGCCCAGGGACCGCTCGCTCCGCCAGCTGTTTCCACCGTAAATCATCGAGATACTCCAACTTTAATGCCTCCCTCCTCCGCCTGTCGTCGTTCATTTCTGAGCCGTAAAGGTAAGGTACAGCAGCGAGGTTTCTGTGGCCTGCGTTCCTGTTGAGATACTCCAGGAACACGCTGCCACACAGTTTATTCCATAACTATTGATGGTGAGCACACAGGCATGAATTCAGACATTTTCTCTAGCCGCTCCACTGACTGATTCAGGGTGGTCGTGCTGGTTGTCCAGAGCCCGGCCTGGCAGACCCTGGGTGTGAGGCAGGGTACACACAGGACGGGGCACACCAGTGTACAGCGTAGCAGGGTGCGTTACCCTTTTTGCTACTGTGACATCGTCATTTAATTCATACAGGAAGCAACCAGAGAAAGCAATTACCCGGTGGGAAGCATTGTGGTCTAAACTGCCCTATTCAGCACTGTTAGCCGGAAGTTAAAGATACCCCAGTAATGAGGCTTTTGTGTGTGTGTGTGGGTATCTGTGTCCCTGCATGTGCTGCGTGTTGCTTACTGGTGGCAAGCGTCCGCAATGGACTGGGGGTGTAGAATCGGGGTGACCATTGGACAGTATGGGCATCTGGCCGAACAGATAAGGTGTTCTACAGGAAGTTATAATGCACGATGAGCCCCTTAGAGCTGGAGTGCTCAGAGGGTCGCAGGTCACCAGGAAGGGGGCGGGGGCTAGGGCAGGGGAGGAAGGGGACACAGGAATGAGGATATGGTCGATAAAGGACACGAAGGAATAACAAATCGAGGCAGAGCCACAGGCAGATAACAGAGGAGGTCTATCTCCAGGATCTCGGCGAAGCTCGCCGTCTTACGCCCGGACGGGACGTCTCTCTTGGACTCTCCCCAGGAGGTGCCGACGTCCCCCTTCGATTTTAGTGCCGTTTCATTCATTCTTCTGAAACGTCCTGACCCCCCCCCCCCTTCAGGTTAATGGGGCGGAATTGACCGGGAAAAGTCCAGCCGTTGGAAGAGCCGGCGTGTGTGTGAAACGGGAAGCTTGTTTTTCACACCCCGGGGTGAGTCTTCCTCCCTGAGCCCTCATGTGCGTTGGCCGGGGAGGGGGGCACATTCACACGTAATAATACTTTGCTGATCGTCTAACAAAATGGCCCATGAAACCCCAGGAGAGCAAATAAACCCTCGCCCTCAGACCTCCCGATTCGGTCAGCGCACCCACCCCCTTCCCCCTGCGAGAGGAATTTGCGTGACGCGTTGTTAAGGTTCTGCCCCATTTCACATCTAACGGGCGGAGCGGAGCGGCTTACATGAGAGCCGCGTTCCGCTGAGCGCCCTTTCTCTGTCCAGCTTCTGTTGGGCCCCTGCTCTTCTCCGCTAACCCTAACCCTAACCCTAACCCTAACCCTAACCCTAACCCTAACCCTAACGCTAACCCTAACCCAGATATCAGCGTTACATATCTCTTCCCTCACCAGTCTGCGTAAGAGAAGGGTGCTGCTGGTGTCTGTACAGTGGCACTTCACTGTGTGTCAATGTTTGGTGTGTGATTGTAGGCCTAGGCTGTCACAGGCCGGTTTACCGCTCCCTAATAGTGAATGAGAAGAGGGGAGTTCAGCCATCCACCACTCTCCCTGTTCAGGGTCACAACGCGCAGATGACGGGGAGTGGGACCTGCCTGAGGTGCTCTACGCGGCGTGGCTAACCAGCCGTGGTCCTGCGAAGGGCAGTTTGTTCACCTCGTCCTGCTGGCTGGGTTACTCCTAGACAAAGCATGTGAAGGGTTTGTTGTTCTTCTGCAGGTCACCCCTCCCTGGTGTTAACACACTTTCACTGGAGTAAATCACTCGATTAAGCCGTTGCAAAGTTACATCTACTTCCTTTGTAATAACAGTAAATTCCCCCCGCCCCCCCCGCGCTTTTTCTGTAAAGGTTACGGGGCAGAACAACACTTTGGGGTGTTTAATGAGTTCATAGGGCACGTTTGATTAACTCTGTGGCGTGCCCCGTGGAGATAAGGATAAATAAATATCCACTTGTGCTAAAGTGGAGGCCAAGCCTGCCGGCCCGCTCCGGGGGCCGACGGGGAGAGGCAGAGTCGCGGGTCTGCTAGCGGGGCACGGCCGCTAAAGGTCCCTGTATAATCCGAGGGCGGATGACCTCCCGGGTGGAGGGGCGCGTAATGAGTTCCCCAGCTGGCGTCCGGGACCCCTCCTCGCCGGGCCGCTCTGCAGCACCCCCCACCGTTTGTTTAGGCAAGATTAGCTACGTAAAAGCCTTACAACACCCAGGACACGCAGGGAGAGAGGAGTTGCAGGACAGGCCAGTGGCGCCTAACAATTACTCCTGAGTGCCGAGTTCTTGCCCACTTAGGGGTTAAACATGAAGTCTGCACCCTGGTTTTCTCCTCCTGTGCCGTTCGTTTAATAGTTATTGTGAGACTATTTAAACGGCGTACAGTCTAGCAGGCGCTTAGGTTATATTAAAAGCATTTTGCTAAAGTTTTCTATATTATGTGCAAAAGTTTATGGTTTGCTGGTTTTAATGGAAAAAGGTGCACGATTCGATTCTCGCCGTTTGTCGTTCGAGAGCACTTTCAAAATGTTGCAGTTTAAACAGAGGGGGTGGCGGAAAATAAATTAACTTCAACAAATTGAACTCCTGTACCTGAAGATGACTCTGTTTGCATCGCGTGACTTCACTCGTGTGATTGTTTTGTACAGCCCTGCGTATTAGGTCCCGGCTATGTTAATCCACAGTGTAGGAGTGCCTTACTATGTGTAACGGCATCCCTGCACCAGGTTTTGCTTTGGAGGGGTTTGCTTTGGAAGAATGATGATGTAAAATAATACCCTTCCCCGGAGTTGGGGGGGGGGGGGGGGGTACCGGTGTTCTGTTGTCTGTGTTCACCTAGGACCATTTGTGCCAAGTGATCCGTTTTCTGTCAGCCCGTCCTGTACTTCCAGAAGTCCCTCTATGGCCCAGGGCATGCCCAGGCTCAGACCCAGGACAATCGTCGGCTTCTCCTGAGCTAAAACCAGGACAGTCCCTGGCTAGTCCCAAGAAAGGCCCAATCCTGTGGCCCTGCGTCCTGCAGTGGTCCGCTCGCCTAGCAGGTGTCTGTATGGGCTGCGCTGCTCAGCTTTCAGCAGGAAACAGATGTGCAGTGATAGCGCACGGCTGCAGTATCAGCAGGCACAGCCTGTCGTCTGACCAGAACGCCCCACTTCCTCTGCGCCCTAACGAGGGCCCAGTGTCTGTCCGTTTGATCTGAGAGGCTGAGCATGACCCCCACCCCAAACTCACTTTCTTCTTAACTTTGTACCTGGGTGAGAGAAGAACTGGAGTAGAACAATGGATGGCTCTCTGTTTTATCTGCGTTGGCAGAGAGATGCATTATAACAACTTTCTCTTCTGCTCTCAGAAGTCAACAGAGGCTTTTGTCTGCCTGTGTGTGTTGGTCAATTTTTTTTATTTGCATGTGTGTGCATGTTTTTATTTGTGTGTGTGTTGGTGTGTGTGTGTATGTTTGCATTTGCTTGTGTGTTTTTTTTGCTTGGGCACCTGAATTATGTGCCATTTTATTGGGTGTCTTAGAACTGCCGGGGTGGTTGACGTCTTTGGCTAGTAGTCTCTGACCGTGACATGAAATCGTGGTGAAAATAAACCACAGTTTCCCCTTTTCTAACCCCACAGCCCGTGTCCTGAGCAGGGGATGGGAGATGAGTTTAACCTCATGGATCATTCGGACCTGTACGTCTTAGATTTTGGTGAGTGTTCCCGGTACCTCCTCCTTTTTGCCCTCCGGTGTTTTGTTTTTCTCTGAATGGGCAAGTGTGTGAGTGTGAGTGTGTGTTGGTATATGTGTGTGTGTGTTGGTATGTGTGTGTGTGAGAGTAGGGAGCGCGTGTGTGTGTGTGTGTTGGTATATGTGTGTGTGTGTGTGTGAGAGTAGGGAGCGCGCGCGTGTGTGTGTGTGTTGGTATGTGTGAGAGTAGGGAGCGTGTGTGTGTGTGTTGGTGTGTGTGTGTGTGAGAGTAGGGAGCGCATGAGTGTGTGTGTGTGTGTTGGTATGTGTGTGTGTGTGTGAGAGTAGGGAGCGTGTGTGTGTGTGTGTGAGAGTAGGGAGCGTGTGTGTGAGCGTGTCCCCAC
>JAOVYW010005898.1:0-11911 GCA_025775045.1 Hiodon tergisus
TATTATTTTTTTTTTTTTTTTTTTTTTTTTTTTTTTTTACATTTTATCGTTAAAACCTAACCCACAGTTACCAGTATAAAATGTAGTAACAAAAAAAGTCTGTTGCATTGACCACTTCACTTCTCAATTGTCTGAAAATTATGTTCAAACCTCAGGGAACATCTTGGTCATCCAACCATAATTATCTGTATCATCTCTGATTGGTTGATTTATTTGTGCGTAAAATATGATGGGAAATAAAACCATGTGGGAATGCTGAACCAACACATGTGTGCCTAACACTTTTTTAAATTGAACTAAACCACATAACTAAATCACTACTTTGAATGTACAATAGCGGGTACTATGTCTAGATATCTGTAAAATCTTTATTGCATTTCATGTGTATGGATATGGTTATTTTCTTATTTATCATATTTTAAAACAGGTTTTAGATACCCCTTTTATGTTTACCTTTTTTACTGATTTGGCCTTTTTATACATAGTAATTTGTGTTCACAATCAATCTATTTAGGGGTAAATGAGAGTACCATAAAAAAATTCATGCCTGAATTCTCAGATGATTCTCAGATTACTTACATTAGGACAATTTTCAGACAATATTGGATATCCTGATTGGAGGAGTCGTCAACCCCCCTTTTCACATGACAAATATGTGTTAGAAAGGTCGTGATGAGTTGGAGCCTGTAGGCTTTTTACACTAGAAAAAAATATATGTGTAAACTGGCTACCTAGGTATGAGTTCAAATTAATTGCTTCTGAATCATCGTTCAAAATTAAAGCAAAATAACCACTTCATTATGTTCCATATCTACTGTAATCTAAGTGGAACGAATATATTGGCATTTATACTATTTTAAGTAGAATAAAATCTTTTTATTTAAAAAAATAAAATGGTGAATGGTATAAGAATGTGGGGGAAAAATCATAAAGAATTTATAATGACAACTAAGTGAATATACTGGAAATGAGAGACTTGGTGGCAGGTTCGACAGATCTTTCATCTTCAAAGATTTCTGTCGAGGTGCCCCATCATTTCATTTCACAGAATGAGAATCAGCGAATGAAAAGCGTGAAAAGACTTGTTTGATGTTCTTTAACCCATCCTCCTTAGTGCGCACCATTTGACTGGGAACCAACTTAAAGACGCGTGGAAACGGAAGAAATATGGTCATTTTGGTTATACATTTCATAGATGATATCACATTCCTAGGCACACAAATCTTTCTCATCAGACGCACCTTTATGTCAGAAAATGTCAGATATTGCTGTCAAATGAAAGGGTTCGTTTTATTCCAGGAGCTGTCAGAATTGAACAAATTTAGTTTAACACAGGGTTGTTTTACACATGGGATGTATTTGAGAATTTCTGACTGGAGAAAAAAAAAAATTCCTTTCAAAAATAATGCTACCATTAAAGAAAGACTATCTCTCATGTCACTGAGGGATACATGGGATATAAACAATATGTTAAACCATACCAGCTGTACTCTGACAGGACAATCACAGAGAAGTATGTAAATGTCTTCCTGCTGTTAAACATCTTTTAAACTTTTATTTACATGTGCTGTAATGTGCTGGAAGCGTTTTTCAAGGAATTTCATTTATTTATATCAGAGGTATGGTTCGTACGGAATTACCCCTTCGTTCGCAAGTTTCTGTAAAAAAAAAAAACGTGTGCAATGATTTTATTTTGAAAAAGGTTTAGCTTGTTCATTGAGCCGTAATGATCTGACCTGCAGAACGGCAACACTGAGGCGAGTGTATAATTACACAATAAAGTATTGTACTTAATGGGCTCATTTTCAGTCAGAAAGGGGTAGTAGCTGAAGTGCACTCAGGTACAGCCTCTTACCTGAGAATACTGTGTACTGTCAATTTGACATTTTGTCGTTTCGCCTCAGAAACACAAAATGAAATGAACAAGCCAAGAACAATGGATGTTTTATATTTTGTGTCATTTATCTTATAGTGCCTGAGGGTTTTGCAGTCAAGGTGCGCGGTAATTGCACTTGTGTATCTGAGCTGTTAAAGCGTGGTTGTCGGGAGTGACACAGTAAATCCTACCCACTCTTTTTGAATCCTGTTCCAATCTTTCCCCCTTGTAATGCTGGTTAATCTGCGCTCCCAGAGGGACTAACTTCAGTTTCACTTTCTTTGCTCATTTTCATGTGCTTGGTTCTTATTTGTTCTGAGTCTTTGCCTTGTTCATCTCCTACATTGAGGAAGGTACCGCTGATCTCGAACAGGACACATAGCACAGCAGGCAAAGTGCGAGATCGGAAAGGCAACGTGGAATTTGCTGCAGAAAAGCAGCAACCTGCAGTTAGCGCTCAACCCGGCATGTTAATTCTGCATTCAGTCTGCTCCACATGATCCATTGTCAAGGCCTGTTCATGAAGTGGTCACGCACGCCAGTCCAGGGCCACAGCTCGCCCGCAAGGGCGGGGCTTTCAGCGCGGGCCGATGGGTAGTCTGTTAGGCAGCAGGAGCGACACTCGCTGTTGTGTGGAAACGGATCACACTCCATCAAACCAGGGTCATATGTGTGGGCCTCTCTAAAACCCTTCACAGCTCAAGGCAGGCGCCCTATTATCCTTTATCGCCACTTAAAGCAGACACAATTATAGCATTGTGTGCCATCAAAAGCCAGGGATGTACGAGCGGCCTTTATGTAGACCACGCTCATTAGGTGTGTAGCTCTGCCTTTCTCCCGGAGATTGTTCAGAAATGTGTGGGAACACCAACCCTTAGTTTAATGCTCGATGAGTTGGCTTAAACGCTGTTTTCGCATAAAACACGTTTTTTTGGATGCATCTGTAGAATAATCACAAATTACTTTACAGCATACATTCATTCAGTTAAAAATTATGAAGTAACTGTCTCAATACTTTAAATATTCATATTGTTGTGAGATAGAATTGTAGTTTTTTCACTAAATAAAAATAATCATAATTTGTATGATCTTGATGAGCGTTATACCTATAGATGTGCACATTCTTTTCACTACTGAAGAAAATACCAATTTGTCTCCCAGACACCATCTTTGTTTGTTTGAGAATGGATTGCACCTTGCAATGATCTGAATAGTGTATTTCAAATCCTGGCATGATTTAACTTGATTAGCAGGCAGTCGTCAGCCACAGAAACATGTGATTCTCATGCTAATTCTGTCTCTGCTAACATCCATTAAACTTGCTTTCAACGTTAACACCATGTCGTGAAGGAGGGAGCTGTGGTTCGAGTGAGAACTGAGATGTTAATTGGGATGTTTGCCGCAGCTCTGCATGTTTATGGAATGGGAAGTGTGTGTCGGTGTACATAATGAAGAGAGTACTGCTTGTATTGGCCAGAGCCAGCCAAACAGGTTGATACTATACTAAGGATGGTCTAAACAATCACAAACATTATTACTACTATCACTTGGGATTGAATTAAATCAGCAGCACTGAAAAAAGAACTAAACAGCTCATTTGTGTTAATTACAGACATGCAACTTCTATGATCACTGTCTGAAATATGTTCTGAGAAAATGAATGCCTGATCAGCCGGCACAGAAATGTGATGTTTCATGCAATAATGATTGGGAAAATGATTTCCAGGGTGAGGATAAAAAGATCTGGGAGAGGGGTTGATAAGAGTCATGCACACAGGTGTAAACATGTTCAGAAACTTGAAAGAAAGTTTCACTTGGAACAATGTGAAACATTACGAACACATAAGTAGTTACGTATTTCAAAGGCGGTTACATAGTGTGCGTAAAGGGTGCCTAGAGTTTACAGAACTTATAAGAACGTATCAGTCTGAATCAATGCAGGGACATGATTCTTTAAAAAGGCATGGTGTTGGACAAAAGTCAAAACCCGTTGGCAGAGGCGTGAGGTCAGGCTGGGTTGTGTCAGTTTAAGGAACGTTGATAGCTAATAGAACAGATGTTCAGCTCAAAAGTACAGAGTAGCAGTAAAGGGAAGTATTTCCAGCAAAAGGCTGAAATGTTGGATTACGCCCCCCTTATAATCAAGGTTATGAATCGCATTTGTTTCTGTAAACAAGCGTCTGTATTCATGATGTATACATGTAAAGCTGGTTGTAAAGACAGAGGCGGCACTAAGCAGCTCAAGTGCATTCAGCACCAAGGACAGTGATCAGCTCAGACAAAGTGATTGGTAACTCACCCACTTTCCGGCTTCCTCGAAACCTTTCGTTTGTCCAAAGGTTAGTCTCATTGGCCTTGGACCAGTAATCCCACAAACTCTGCCCGCAGTCCGACTTCATGACCGCGTGTATCCCGCTAACTGGTGCCCACTTTTGTGCCTCCAGCCCCGCCCCGCACTGAACCCGTTTGGTGCATTTTCATGTATTTGTTCTGGAAGTTTCTATGAGTTTTCTCTGGAGGGGCTGAGTGTTTGAGGTCTCTGGCTATCTCCCTAGCTTTTTTCTATCCTCTGTCAATCACTTCATGACGTAATATGTTTTTAATCTAATTTAATTTAACTAAAAAGGATGTGAGTTCATGGTCCTCATTCATTCCTTATGGAGATAATGTATCCAATGTGTGTTGAAAATTGGATTCTCTTTCTACCAAATTTACTTTCTCAATGACCTCCTCAATGGTTAAGAGTTAAAATACTCTTTTATTCCACTAATCTTGTTTTCAAGGGTCTAGATGTTTTCCCAGCATGTCCCAAACCACATGAACCCTTACATAAATATATGATATGAAGCAGTCCATGTTGTCCTTTAAAAACTTATCCCTGAAATAACATTAGAGGAATTTCAGAATCTGTGGCAGGGTACTGCTAACTCCAAGGTGGGTGGGAAATAGAAGGACCAGGTGTTGGCTCTCCATTAACCAGCGTCTCCTCTCAGTTTCCCAAGATCCTGCTGGCTGGAGGGATGTGCCTCTGTTCAAATCAGTGCTTTGTAGCCTGCAGAGTGTAAAATTATCGGCGACTCAAAGGTTATTGGATCGGAGGGGACCAATCATATTACTTCCTCACCCTCTGCGTCTGTAGGAGGAGTTGCCTATAAATTTGAATGTTACCATTGGTTTGTTTACAAATATATTGGTTTGTTTGGCTTATATTGAGTTTTCAGCATATATTATACCCTTTCTAGCATTGGTTTGGTATTGGTTTAATTACATACACATTGGTTTGTAAGTATTGGTTAGCTGGCATATACACTGGCTTGCCGGTGTATGGACAGGTTAGCCGACGTCACCCACAATTTAACACTCTGCAGGCTACAAAGAAGGTTGAGCACTGATTGAACAGAGGCAAGTCCCTTCAGCCAGCAGGCTCCTGGGAAGCTGACAGGAGCTGCCTTGCCAGGGGTTCAGAAATTCAAAGCCAAATAATCATTGTGATATTGATGGTTTTTAATTGAGGAACATACAATTGTTCTCATTTTGTTTAATGATGCAGGGATAGTCCCTATTTCAAAAGAATGCAATCATCCAGCCATTTTATAAATATCCCAGTCTTCTGAATTCCTAGACTTTTTACTGGTCCATGCTCTTATTTCCCACAGCCCGACACTAGGCAGTAGAGATATCTACCTTGTTTGAAAATTATCACAATAATACAAAGCACATCTCCCAAGCCATCAGGTTCTGACTGGGCACCTTTGTTCCTGGAATGAATTGTCATCAGAGGAGAGAACGGGATGAGAGGGTTACTATGGAAACCACCAGAGTAGTAAATGCGAGGGTATTTTTCCACAACTTGCGAGTATAAGAAAAGTCACCCAGTGGAAGTACTGTGGCAGTTTTCATACTTTCACACTCCTAAAGAAAAATCAGAGTGGTCATGATTCCGATGAGGAGAGATGTAACAGACACACGCTTATATAAATAAGTGGAAGACGAGAGGGAATGGGAGATTTCTATTTGACCAATTAATTTGACATCGATTTTAACATATCCCATTTCCATAATAATACCCAAAAACCCAGTCATGGAGTTGAACCCATATTGCTGTCAGATTATGCATCTGCCTTAAAAAAAATATTGAAATAATATGAGGAGGACATATCTCAGTAAATAAAGAGTATCTACTTGAGTTAAGTGCATGGCAATCACTAGAGAGGAACACAATTAGCTAGCTCCCCAGGATTCAGCATGTATACATATATATACATACATGCATGTGTGCAAAATAATAAAAAATCTTCTGAAGTTGTTAGAGCATCGCTTAAAGAACTATTTAATTAGATGTCTTCCTCAGTTTTGTGAATGGGGATATTCAGTCGAAAATGTAGTAGCGAAGGCCTAATCTTCAGTGGGGAACGCAGGGTTCTGTTGAAAGCAAATGCACATTCAGTCAGCATATTTACACATGAAGGAGTTGGATGGAAGTGTGGGAATGTGTTCCCATCAGTACCAGTCAAGCGTGGGCGAGATGTATTTATGTGTGGATTCCAAATTTCTGAAAAAGCCAAAGGCTTGACATTACGTTGCTAGACTCAGCACTGTCGAAATTGATTCATAGCGCTGGGATCATAGCGCTAAAGTAAAAACCCTGTAGACCTTCTGCTCATCGATTTCAGCGTTTAAAGCACGTTTTAGTCTTTTAACTATGTTTAGTATTATTATTTGGGTTCAGAGGAAAATTATATACCTCAACCGTACCTTCTACTTCTCAAGGGATGTAATTTACTGTTTTGTTCACAATTTCTCAAAGGGAGCTGTCAATTCAACGTTTGAGTTTATTTTATTTATTGTTATAAACTGCACATCTCACTCTTCTTTTCAGAAGACACTCGTATCCAAACTGTCATACCGAAGCGCAAAACTTTAAGGGTCAAAAGTGCGATATTAGAAGCCAGCTACTACGTTCTATTGAAAGGTGCCACAAGCAACCACAAAGATAGGTGCTAATAGGAAAATAGCAGACAGATCAAGACCAATGCAATTCAGTCATATGGCAATGTAGAATAAATATATAACAGCTAGCAGAGGGTTCAAGGTGCTGTTGAAAGTGATGAGATTTTAGTTTCCTCGTGAAGTCATTGTTTAAATTTGTACAATAACCTGCGGTTATTTTGCACACATTAAAAAAATAAGAAAATAATAAATTGGTAAAAGTACTTTGTGGTTTTTATTTTGTGGAGGCAAATACTTCCATCTGGAAGTAGGACATCTGCATCTCCAACGATTTCAATGAGTATAATAACGTAGTTTGTGTTGTCAGATGCTATGTATTAAATGCATTTAAACTGGTTTTAAAGTAATTGTTAGACCTGAAAATGTTTATGTAGGTTTGATAAAGGGGGGAGTAAAGTAGTCTTATGAGTAAAGTAGTCTTAATAGTAAAGCGATTTAACGACGGGGGTAACGGGAGTATCCTTGCGATTGAACTGTACTCGGGAGCATGAAGAAGCCGCTTGCTAAGACACGTGATCGCGCAAAGCCACGCCTTTCCACGTGTATGTATTAATGAGAAGTATGCCACTTCCAAGGGAGCTTTGCAGAATGACTGAATTGATGTCTCAGAATAAATGTGAGAAATATATCGGTAACACACATTGTGAAAAGCAGAAAGCGGTGACTTTTTTGTTGTTGTTACTTGTTAAATTTTTTAATACTCATAATAACTTGTGCAGTGTTCTTCATGTTCTGGGACTTGACAATGCAGCTGTTGTCATAGCAACATGCAAACGCTAATCAATATTAACTTGTTTCTCAGAGTTTCATAAATAAAATGCGGAGACTCCGTCTCCTGCTTCATCTGTCCAAAATAAGCATGTTATCATAAAGTCAAGTCTAACAAAAAACAATTTTCTACTCTATGTATTTGAAATATTAAGTATGACAGCGCAGTGCAGGCGAGTTTGAATTATATCTCCTGCTGTCAGAGAGACATCTTTGAGATGGTTTATTGATTTTAATTGGCCTCACATAATGCAGCCCCAGGCATACCAGCAAATGTAATCTGGTTTCGCTCAATGGAATATTTAATCTTCATGAGGAGTAGGGGCTATGTTCTGACCCAGAATTAGACCAGTGAGGATCCACTGACTGTTGTGAGAGTATCGGTATCTTTTCCATATTTACCAGGAGAAATTAATAGAATTGTAGTTTCCTAACTTAAGAAATCCTGACCAATTGTTAGCAGGATTTTGTTGACTAGTTCCCCCCTCATCATGACTGAGAGCTTCCTGGTCACAAACATTCGTACCTTGCCCTCATTATAACCTGAGGGGTGTTCAGCTTGATATCTTAAATTTTTCCTTTTCATGCTTCAGAACTGAGCACACAAACCATCAAAAATGTCATCAGCCGTTGATGATCTCCCTCTTAACAAAACCCAGTTGTCTAATTTTCCGCTGAGCAAAGATTGATCCCTCCATTAAACAATTGGTGAACCGCAGACCAACAGAGCCAGGCTTTAGCCTTCTCATTTCCAGGTTGCATTCATCATTATCCGGACAGAAAGCTGTAGATGGGATGACTTTAAATATTGATAACAATATTTGCAATACAACTGTATAAACTCGATGACCGTAATTTGGTTTGTATGTGGCTTTAGACGTGGCTGCTAAGCCATCCACAGCACATCTAAAAATTCAATTTCTGAAAGAGCTTTCATTGGTTTGTTAGTTTCGTTTAAGTCATGATAAAGCCTAAGGAGTAAACCAATGAATTAGATTTCAGCGATCAATTCGGATTTCTCCATTGAAAGAAGCAAAGTCTTAAAGGGGAATCTGACCCTGGGGGACCCTGGGTTAGTTTTGATCATGTCAGAGGGATTTCTAGGTCAGTGAGATTTGTCTCACATGTAATTGCCCGGGAAGAGTGCGGGGCAGCATTCTCTGAGCTGAAAGATACACGCCTGTGACGCCTTCTGGTGTACTGAAGGGATGTGCGAGATCTAAAAAAAAAAAATACAACCCTGCTTTATTTTGTGGCTTCAAGTGACTCCTCTCATTTGAGGATGAATTTTTTATGAAGTTCTCTTTCATGATGACATTGAACCATGGATGTTTGCACAAGAGTATAGTGAAAACTAGTTTTTTGTCTTGCTGTTTGCTTACAAATTGTGTTACAGTGGGGGGGATCTAATTTACATGTTTCTGTTTGTTAGGTTTGGTAACCAGCTAGCTAAGTTACCTAAAGAGCTAGCAATATGTTAGATAAATCACTCAATTCCTTCAGAGACATGAAGCTTTTTTTAATCCATGACAGAGCATATGTATAAAGCAGTACTGAACAAAGTCCAAATCTCTTTGAAGCATGCTAAAAGATAATACATTCAAGGGGAAGCTGAATACATAAAATCAGAAATCTTTCATACCTGGTTTAAATTTCATACCTGGTTTAAATGAAGAACCTTATTAGTGCAGAAAAGTGTTGGATGGCCATGATCCATCCAAACTGACAAACAGAGAAAAGACTTATTCGTTGATTAACAAATGTATTCATCACAATTAAAAACTACATTTTGCATGAAACTACGTTTCTGCATTAAAAGGCATTGTCTGAAAGACCCAAAACGTAGGGTCTGACGACTGTGAGATAATCATGGCCCCTTGACACTGCTGCGTTAATGGAAATGATGATATTGATGATATTCCTATTTGTGTTCTGAAATCAGAGCTAGCCCCAATTCTGAGCCACGCCTGTGGCAGGAGCACTTTCCACCAAAGTGGATGGAGTCTGTGGTGAGCGGTGCCAAAAACGGCTCCCTTCCTTCATCAAAACAAACACATGAACACTCCTCGATAGCACTCGATCTGTTAACTGCTCGAGTCCCAGTTCAGCACCACGGACGGAGGCGCCAGAGACGCACCACCTCCCGGCAACACCGCAGCCAGCGCCCGCCGCTGATTGCCTGCAACCAGCCGTCCTGATTGCATCAGTCAGGGGGCATGAAACAGCACTGCAGGCTGAGAGAAGACAGAAGAAGGGAGGCCTTCAAGCTGGCGAGCCTCACCATCTTTCTAATGTTCTCTTTTGTTCTTTGGTAAGACAGCCCCGACAAAGTTCTCTGGGAGCTAGGTGCTGCCCAGCCTGCACGACGGCAGCCTCTGCGGTAACACCTCGCCCCCTCGCTCCAAGCCCTGTCAAGCAAAAAGACCTTGCTCCCAGGCACCACAAGCCCTAAGGGCGGGAAGAAGTATTTTTATTTTCTTGACTCCCCAAAGGACCTTTAATAATTAATGTTAAAACTTTAATAGAGGTCCTGGTCACACCCTGCTGGCCCTTTGTACCACCCCAGCACAGTGGCGAAGAGTCTTTCATATTAATTTCTATTTCTGTTTCACTCTTAAAAAGACTCAAAAATCAACACAGTAATATGTGAGATTATAAAGCAACATGGTAGATCTAACAGGTCTTGAAAGAGGCTGGATAGTTTCTGTCAGAATCGCTGGGGCTGCAGCCAAAGAAACAACAGAACTGACACAAAAACTGTCAGTTGTGAGCTTCGCAAAGTGTATATTTTTGATAGGGCTGCCATTCTTGTAACAAAGGCCAGTGTGTAGAAAGGCATAACCTGGCGTAATGAGTGAAAAGCCTGGAATTCTCAGTGGAAGGCTCTTTTCTCCAACATCTTGTTGGATTTGGATAAAGCCAAAAGACAGTCTTTAGCCCACACATGGTTAAACATGGTGGTAGATCTGTCATACATGATTATCCAATTGAATGTCAGACTGTGATAAAGTTATTCTAAGGTTGTTGTTTTTTCTGTACAGATACTTGAATAATAGGATCAATAAAAAAAAACAAAAAAACAACAACAACAAAAAAACAAGGGTGATAGCTATGTTTATGGTTGAATAACATTTCATCATTTGGTTGTGGCAACACAGTGTTCCCCTGGTGGTTTAGCATACGTACAGTGATATTGAGAAAAGGCCGGATACATCGTTTCACGCATTTTCACACATTGTAATGCCTATCCGGCTGAGAAAAAAAGTCACTGAGAGAGGGGATATGTTCAGATGCTGTAAAATAGTTACTAAGTTACAGTTTTGTCATAGTGTTATCATATCAAAATGCAATCCATAGAGATTTTGCCCTCTCAGGTTGTACAGATACATGAAAACATTGAGGCAATACAGGCCTATTCCGCTTGAGCAGGATAACCAGATGACTAAATATCTGATGTTTCCCTGGAACAACATGTAAGGCTCCATTTGTCTCTCCCAGTATAAATGAGCCAACTTCACTTATGTAGCTCTGGCACTTCTACCCAAGGTAACTTACACGGCTCATTGTCTCCAAGTATATCTATTTATACTGCTGGATAATTAATACCATTTACAAGAACCATTGAACTGCCAATTTCCAGACTAGAACCTGCTGTCTTCCATTTACAAAGTCACACGTCCTTATACTTTGCAATTTGCTCTTATTCAATGTCCGCTGAACTTGACTCGTCAGTCTTAACCTTAAATGTGTTAAAAAACGAATGTGATTATGGTTTATTTTTCTCTGCAGGAATTCTTCCAGGGAAATCTAAAGTTAAATCAACACACACTGAAGGCAGGTGAGAATCTGGACAATTCTGAGCAATTCTGGTGTACACCTAAAATGTACAAGATTTTAATGATTTTTGTTAAGATTATGGCATCATAAACATTGAACAATACTGTATGTTAAACATTGTATTATAAATTTTGGTTTTTTATTGCAAGCATGGTTTCTATAGCTATAATTTAAAAGTATGTTTGATTTATCCCTTTTTGTCACAAAAATGAAATCCCAAGCATTCTAATAATGCACGTCTGGGTACCACTTAAATGTATTTGTATATTATCATATATTATTTATATATTTAGTTTTAGATGTTTGAGCAAGGAATATGTTTATACACAAAAACCGCTGTCTATGTGTGTGTGTGTGTGTGTGTGTGTGTGTGTGTGTGTGTGTGTGTGTGTGTGTGTGTGTGTTTGTATATATATATAT
>JAOVYW010005901.1:0-11909 GCA_025775045.1 Hiodon tergisus
TGTGTGTGTGTGTGTGTGTGTGTGTGTGTGTGTGTGTGTGTGTGTGTGTGTGTGTGTGTGTGTGTGTGGTGTGTGTGGTGTGTGTGTGTGTGTGTGTGTGTGTGTGTGTGTGTGTGTGTGTGTGTGTGTGTGTGTGTGTGCAGTTTTCCAAGCCCAGCTTGTCCTAGGTGCGGACAGCTCTTATCACTACAGAATGTCCTGGTAGTAGCCCACACATCTCCCCCTCAGCCCAGGGAAGAAAGGACCCAAAGAAATAGAGGAGGGGGTGGGGCCCCTGGTGTTATCTTCCCCATGTGGCCAGCCAGCCTGGGCATGGCTGGGGCACAGCTGGCGAGCAGGGCCCTGGACTGACCCATGATAAAGGCCCCGGATAACTGACCAGATAGTTCCCCCTTTCCTCCAGTCTCTCCTTCTTCTGTTCTTTCTTTTCTTTTCCCTCTCAAGTTTTC
Source organism: Hiodon tergisus (assembly GCA_025775045.1). Taxonomy (NCBI): domain Eukaryota; kingdom Metazoa; phylum Chordata; class Actinopteri; order Hiodontiformes; family Hiodontidae; genus Hiodon; species Hiodon tergisus. The sequence goes on from JAOVYW010005901.1 coordinate 450, forward strand.
TTATCTTGTGGTCGGACAGAGAAAGAACACAGGAAACGCTGTCTTAAAGTTATCAAAGACCTTGTTTTTTTCCTTTAAGGGGACTTGATGCTGCGAAACACATCTGGTGCATAATCAGCTATGTGTCTGGTGGTGGGGGGGATGCAGATGTGAGGAGGGGGCGTCGGTGGGAGGTGAAGTGATGAGGACCCAGAAATGCACCTCCGGGAACCCGATACCCAGTCCCACTCAGGAACAACGAACCAGATAGCACGGCGGTTCTGGAGGAGGCCAAATCCGGGCTGCGTATTTTACCATGGACACATGCATAATTCATGTTACCCGCACCCACTCGCCGCCCCCCCGCACACATGAAAAGCCGCCATCGTTGCTCCATCAGGACACGTCTGCTTCCGTGTCGGCTCTCCCTCACGGGGGACCTTCGCTCAGCGCGGGAGCGGGAAATGGGCCCTGGCGCTAATGAGGCCAAGGGAAATTGGTTTCGGCTTGTGTGCAAACGCTGTGGCCGCCTTAAACGCCCAAACCCCCCCAAACCCCTCACATGTGCGGACGAGGACTCTTTTACTCTGCTTCCGGGAGTGCATCAGCCTTTCACCAATTGGAAACTTCACAGATTGTCTCGCACCCATTTTGGACACCACAAGCAAGGCTTTTTTGCAGTTATGCTCAGAAGTCAGCAGGTTGTACTCTCCTAACAGGCTGATTGGCCCTGCCTGTTGCACTCTCCCTGTCAGACTCACTGGATCTGTAGCTGCTGTGTCTTCATGTACACAAAGAAAGGTTTTCTCAAGTTGGTTTCCCTTTTCCTGTTTACTCAATGGACAGCTGCAAAGGAATCAAACCCGAATCGTTCAAAGATACATTAACCTAAAGACTGTAGCCCCCAGCGCAGGGAATAGTTGTTGCTGCTCTAAGGGGTTGATGGCACTTAATCCTCCATCATCGTTTTAAAAGAATAATGGATAAATAACGTGGTGTCAGACTGTCTAAAGGAGTCACTCGCCTTTTGAACGTCACCTTCAGGCACTGGACTGAACTTCAATGAGCCGGCCCACCAGCCTGCTGCCAATAGGATTAAGGCTTGTTTTTCACCGGTGTATCCTTTCAGAGAGCCGCACGAAACCGGCTTTAATGTGATTCAGGGGAATTTACAAAGCTGGCAGTCACTCGAACATACAAACTACTGGAAAAGTACTCGTCCATTTATAATTATAAAGGTTGCTGCACAAAATTGCCTTTTGGCTACAGGTTGTCCATTCACAAACAATTGACACAAAATTACAGTGGACATGAGAGCATTGTCATTTTTCAGTGTTCTTTTTTTTCCAGTGTTCTTTTTATTTAAGTGGAAACAAATGACTAAGAAGGCCTTCCAATATCTGCTGCAATGTCTGCTGCTCGCAAACTTTTTTTGCTCCAATTTCCTGCTTGGCGTATTGGCTGTGTTACCTGTGTAAAGTCCTGTGTTACTCTTGCGTGACATCTGTATGAGACCTGTATAACACCTGAATAAGGCCAGTATAAGACCTTTATAACACCAGTATTCCCTGTATAAAGGATATGCTGTAAGCAGACTGACGTACATCATGGTGACCAAGGGCAAAGGAATTGAGCTTCAGAACACTGTGATACCCCATTAAGTTGAATTGGATGTTAAAAAAACGTCACAATATGATACCCAATGTACAAGTAACATATGTCAAAATATTATTTGCATGTTGGCAACTACATTAAATATGTCAATTTTTCTTTTCTTACAGCACATCCTGAGATGTACGCATGAAGCCAAGTATGTGACAGGGGCAATCACAGATAGGCTTTCTTATGCGCTTTCAGTGTATTTTGACATGTGCTGAGAACGCTTTTCATGCAAGTCTGGTCTTAATATTCCAAAAGGCCTTTTGGCGTTTCTGTGGGTGGGGTTGTGACATCACAGGACAGTCAGGAAAGAGAGCAGGCGGAGGAGCGACATACAGGTGGGTGGGAGTTGGTGAGGGTGCAGGGAGTGCGCCGGGCAAGGTTGTTAAAATCAAGCTTTAGACCAAGAGGCTTCCGGATGCGTACTCCCCCTCCGTCCCTCACGCCCCCTTCAGGTGCAGGCATCTCGCCAAACCCATGACATCACACCTGTCTCTTCCGTAGATGACCCTACGCAGCAATCCTGTGACCAGGGGACCGGATGATGTCATACGTGTTACACACAGCCCAGATGATTCCCGCATCGGCCTTTTTTGCGTATTGTTGCTGTGAAAAGGGCCAGAGATGTTTGGCTCAGTCGCTTTCTCCTTGCCAGACTGCTGCTGTTTGACTGATTGTGGACACAAGCCAGACGCGTTGATGCTGCTCCTGTGACTGTTTTGTAATTAGTGATGTTGCTTTTGTTATTGCTGACTTCGTCATGATTTCTAGGATGTATCTTCACATGCATCTCATAGCATTTAGCTTTTTGTCCTCATCACAGTCACAAAGATCCCGGAGTGAATTTCGAGGGCGCCAAAATATTCATCGTACAAAGAAAAAATAAACTGCACTTTACTGATGCAGGGGGCCAGTTGAGATTTTTCTGGGGAAAGGTTGAATTATTTGTGTGTGTGAGTGTGTGTGTGCTTGACTGTGTGAGGGGTGTCTCTGGTGAAAAAGCTTTTTCGGAGATGACCGCAGCCACAGATGTGTTCGACCGTGTCTCTCAGGTGCGGCGAGTGTCAGAAGGCACGGAACTCAGACTGAAGTGGCGACATCTGGATTTTAATTCTGAGGAGTTCTGAGACAGAGGGTTGAGCAATGCTTTTATATTTCTGTCTGATCAACTGATCCAGGAAATTCATTTAAAAAGTTGTAAATAGCATTTCTAACGTGTTACAGATGACTGATGAAGCCAATTTGCTTCAAGGAGGGCGCTGATGTTGAACCCTAGAGAAAGGCACTAAAACGAATGTGCTTTAGTGAGTTTTCCTCTGTGAAAATTAAAAAATTGTAATACTGTAAGCTGATCTTGATACGAGTGTCTGCCAAGGATCTTAGCAGTAAATAAGGCAGTATTCCCAAGGATAGCTGCCCAGCTGATGGCTTCCCATGATTCCAGTCACCCAGACCTTCGCAAAAAAATCTCAAACCCTTTTGAAGAAAGAGACCTGTCGCACTAAAAAGGCTTGATCTGTTAAACATCGTTTTCGTTTAAACTCAGAGGCACAGGCAAATCCACTGCAGATTAATTGTATACTGGGAGACATTCCACACCAAACTGTATCTCTGCAAAATACGGCTAGGCGTGGGTCAGTGACTCCAAAGGGCTGGAAGTTAAAAAAATAGTTAAACACATTCACTCAGTTATAGAGGGTAGAAGGTTATTGATCATTAAAACTGGATTTCAGACATGGGGTTAAGGTTTCCCTCTCTCCTGGCCTAGACCAACTGCTTTTCCAAACTAAGAGTAGGCACGCGCCCTCAGTCCAAGGCAAAGGTAAATATTCTTTTACACTCTTGTGCAAACAAGTGCCTTTTTTTAATTAACTCCCCAAAGTAACTTGGCGCCTGTGTGTGTGTGTGTGTGTGTGTGCGTGTGGTGTGTGTGTGTGTGTGTGTGTGTGTGTGTGTGTGTGTGTGTGTGTGTGTGTGTGTGTGTGTGTGTGTGTGTGTGACTTAGTGCGTGTGTGCTTTGGAAATTAAAAAGGAAAGTTGTGCATCCGTGATTTTACATTCTGAGTCAATGAATAATAAAGAGTCTCCGTGAGGGATAGAAACCGCAAAGTTCTGAATCGTTGATAACTCTGCAGTCCAGTCTAAAGTCATGCCTGCAACCAATTATTTAGCTATATAAAGCCATTACTGTGTAACATGCATTTTAAAAATTGTATTATTGGGGGCACTGCACAGCTAAAACACTTATACGCTAAAATCTTTTTGATTTTATTTTTATTTTTCACCCCCTACCCCCCATCAGCCGTAACAAACGAAGGCACTCTGTATTGATACAACTATTTGAGACTGTGGAGTTTCCCAAAAGATATTTGCACATCCATTATAACATACGATAACTTTGTAGCTGTAATTACAATGTTTTTACAGTTTTTATAGGTAAAATGTCCTTCCCAAAGTTTGGTTTGTGTCAGTTGTTGCACTGCGTCCATGTGTGAGGTAACAAAACGTAAAAAGCAGAAAGCTGGCTGCCATTTTAGACAGGAAGTCATGTGGTGACATTATATAGAACCTCATTTTGTGTTTGGAGGGCAGGAGAGAGCGGACAGTTGGTGAAACGAAACTATCCACTAATTTATGTACCAAAAACAGTTAGTTCAGTCACTGAATCAACGCTGATTGGTTTGTTTATTTCGTTTTGTAAATACTCTTTCGGTTTCTCTTTTGCTTTTTTTTTTCTTGTTTGTTTTTGCCTTCGTCTCACTGTAAATAAAGTTTACCGAGGGTGATGTGCGTCTGCTTCCTACACATAATAAATAAAGTTTTTAGACTTGAATCGGTAGGTGAATCTTGATATTTACATGTTACTGTACAACAGTACAACAGCAAGGCCCACGTTTTTCAGTTCTTTAACAATTAAAACACACTGCAGGCTGAAATGCTTATGTTTCAGTATTTCAGTTACCTTCAAGCCTCATTGAGGTCATGTGATAAGGTCACAATAAGGCCATCTGAATGGAAAACAATATGTTCAATAGCTGCATTTCAAATGTTTATATTCTCCTCACATCCGCTGACAGTCTATCTAAGGCTTGACTCCCAGGGGCTAAAAACCTCCAGGAAAACGGGACTGGGTCGCAGGAGAATTGTGCAAAAGCATCCAAAACTTACACATCCCACTTTTTGTTTTCCCCAGCAGGGCCTGTTGCTATGGAAGGATCACAACTTAGGGATAAAGCAAAAATAAAACCAAAACCAAACCGATCTCTCTCTCAAGGTTCTCCTCCCACACACTCCGGAGGCCCTGGTGAATCCATGGTGATTTATGTGCCCGTCTTGCCTCCGTGATATAGCGCGAATATCGCTCCTCTCGTCATAAACGGTTTTGGGCACGCCACCGTGAGCGAATTTAGGAGTAACGGCCGCTCCTTTGCGCCTCGCCGGCCCACCAGCAGTCGTCCGTCACCAGGAGCGATGGGACACACCCCGTGTGATTAATCTGTTTTGAAATCGCTACCTAGAAACGCCTTTTAGACAATCCCCCATCCCAGCACGAACCTCGCCATCGCCAGCTTATGAAGATGCAATGTATTGTTTTTATTGGCCACTGGGGGGGAGTAATTAAACAAGAAATTAACCTAAAAACATGTCGTAGCCAGACACCTCACAAATGCATATGTGAAATTTGCCCTGTTATCCTTATCTTAGCATCGCAAACTCACATGCAGAAAAAAAATAAACTGTTATCGGAACTCAAGTCAATGTTTTTCTTTTCTTTTTCAATGCTGGTTAACCCCTAGTGGGCAGACTTAACCAGAGCTAGTGGTGCTGGTAGAACAATATTTATTTCTGCTTTTAATTAGGCTAAATGATTCCCATCTGTGCAAAAGTTATCGTTCTGCTCATTGCCTGTAAAGAGCTTCACAAGCACGCTTATTAATTGAGCGTGTCTTCGGAGTCAGGGAAAGGCGGGCCTTGGTGAGGTAATTACCATAATGTGGCCCTGTTTGTTTTCATGGCCGTGCCAGCAATGGGCAGAATGGGTGCGCCGACAGAAGCAGCCGGCAATCGCCAATCGCCAGTCAACCTCATATAGCTGTGCTTGCCACTGTGCATCCTCCCAGTCCGTCTCTCACTCTTGCCAGCTTCTGATGCAGTGTGTGTGCGTGTTTCACCAAGGGTTTATTTAAATAACTTTGATTACATTCATTTTGCATATTTTGAATGACGATCACATTTACGCATTGCGAGCTGTGTTTCGCGGGGACATGGTCCTTGTCCAGGTAACTGACGTTTCCTGTGGCCGCAAAGCAGGTTCTGTCTGCGCAGCCTCTCTCTGCGCATACTGAGCTTTGCAGCATGTGATTCATGGATGATGTCACTCAGAACGTCAGTCTGGGGGGTGAAGGCTGCCCACCCGGGGATTCCTGTGACCTCACCATGGTTCCCATGTGGTTTTTCCAGGAGCAGTAATCATGGGGGTCAGCAGGTGGCGTACATGTTCCAGTTGGTTGTAGGTTCAGATCCCAGGAGGGGAACTGCTGCTGTACCTTTGACCAATGTGCTCTGCCCAAACGCAATCTTGATTTATACAGAACATGTTTTGTGAGTTATGTTAGTCGCTTTGCTAAGCAAATGATTGTAGTAGTAATCATCCTTTAATACCTCCCGCCTTCAGCTTGAACTCACCCAGAACGAACAGGCTTTCCTCTTTATTCCCTCCTACCTTTTCAGCTGAAACCCTGGTGGATCTGGCCCCTTATTTCTAGCTACAGTCCCCAGCTTATGGTAGTATTTTATCCATTAGGCAGTGTCGTTGTAGGCCCCGGTGTGTCTGCCGTTCTGTGCACTTGCAGCTTCACAAGTAATAAAAATAGCAAAAATTTGATGGCGGTCTCATCACTGCATAAATTCATTTTTGCCCCTAAATTGTTTTCTTTTCTATCTAATGAAGTATTTATGCCTTTCTATTTTTGTGCTTGGCACGAGGAAGGAAACCACCTGCTTATACGATTTGGAAGGAGTAATGTCAGATTTAATTAGGAGTTATCTGGGAAGGAAAAGGGCCTAACCACCTCCCCCCCAAAAAAAGTCTCCTTTTACAGTACATGCCTTGGCGTCTATCACTCCCCTCAGTTTTCCTCTGTCTAGACGGCAGGCTGAAAGAGAGGTTTGACTTTGCTAGGCCGAGAGAGAGAAAAAAAAGTCAAATTGATCGTTGAGAAATCCCCCGACCGAAAGCAAAAACGGAATTTCTTGGACAGAATGGGATGACAAACAGATACTCAGCGTCAGATAGGTTCTGCGGAACTACTGGACTGCTGCCCTCACCCCCCACTTTCTAAAATATCTGTCGGTGATTAAAAGTATGAAGGCTGGTATTTTAGGAGAATGCTATGGGGGGGTGGGGGACGTGTTTCAGTGGTTTTGGCCCGTACCTCTCGAGTGAATCTGAGAACGCAGCGGCAGAGTGATGGAATCGGTGTCTTTCAGCAGGAGAAGAGAGTGGATCACCAGATCAAAAGCACTGCCGGAGAATAGGTTCATCTCATCCACATAACGTTCTCACAGCATTTTATTAACGGTGTGACAAACCCATTGCGATAGCTGGGTCTTTAGGGACATCTGTAATGTTTTTGGCCAACAAATTATCTAAAAAGCAGTCTTTATGAGTGCACTGCTTCAGGACAGCGGGAGGAATCTCTGTGTTCTTTATTCCCTTTTTTTTGATCTGAGCCGCGATACTCTGTGAAACCCATCTCCACCAGCCAAGAAGGGCGAGATATCACAGAGGAGCACAGCGAAGGGGAAAAACAGGGGAGGTGCGAGTAAGGGCGACGGGGAACAGGGGAGCGTTTTGGACAGAGCTGCACTTCATCATAAAATGTGAAAAGTGCAAGGAAGCGAGAGATGCTCGCCTCCCAAAAACAACAGAGATTTGTCCATAATTCCTTGCCCTGCAAGACACTGACAAATTTACCATACTCCGAGGGGGGAAAAACCCAAATGTGTGCAGAACTGGCAGTCCGGCGTGTAGCCGCCTACCACAGCCCATGGGACAGGGAGTGACGCAACAGCTTTTCACCCACAACTCAAAAAGTGAGGGTCCTCGGTTCACTCTGTCTTTTTAGACAAACATGGGCAAACGCCGTTTTTGTAGCAGTTCCTGTTCTTATTTTTATATTGATTATAGTAGATTTTGTTGTTATTCTTCCACGACTATTTATTGTTTCCTACTTTTATTTGTTCACTTCTAACAAAAAAAGTGGAAAATAGCTGTGGAGAACTGTGACGCAGATCCCAAGGCAAGAGTTTGTTTACTCATTCTCCCTTTAAAGAGGCAAGCATTCCAGACTCAGACGATAGCCCAGACACAGACTAAAAGTATAGAGACTGAGAGTCCAGGCGCAGGCCGACAGTCCGAGCACAGGCTAACCGTGGGAACACACGCTAACAGTCTGAACACAGGCTGGACACAGATCCACAGTCCGAGCACAGGCTAACAGTAGAGCACAGGCCAATAGCCCAAACACAGGCCAACACTCCTGACAGAGTCTGACAGTCCGAACATAGGACAACAGTCCGGACCCAGGCTAGCAGTAGGTTTAAGCCAGACAGTACAGACATGTACTGACAGTTTGGACACAAGCTAACTGTTGGATACAGCAAGCATTCACCAAATACATATTGTTCAGTCTGCCAAAGGAACATCTTGAGCAAAATCATGAGGAAAATCAAGAGGAAAATCAAGAGGAAAATCAAGAGGAAAATCAAGAGGAGAATCAAGAGGAAAATCATGAGGAAAATCAATCATTTATATAATTCTAAAGAACTTTAGTGCTTTAGTGCTCTGAAAAAGGGCAAGAGTAACACACAAATGATCCTTTGCTACCACCTCCCTGGCCCCACTCTCAGCCACACACAGACAGCACATGGTTTTGACCAACAATCCAGTGACCCCCCAGGTGTAAGCCCACTCTGCGCTCCTGTGGCCAGACAGCCACACACAGGGCTGCTGTCAATCATTAGTGGCCTGTGTTTAGGGCAATGTTCTGCGATGTGGCGTAATGTCCGCACATCGGCATGGGCAAGCCTGCAGTCTCGGCACGTCGCGCACGGTTCATTGGCAGTTCACACCGCTATCCAGCGCTTGGGTTCTTAATAAAGCGTTATAATCTCGCCCATGCACTGAAAACGTCTTTCAGACTGACTCTCGGGGGAAGAAAATTAAATTGTTCTCCATTTACTTCCAATCATCAACGGTTTTAATCATGCACATTAATCGTCCAATAACTTAAACGTCATCTAATCCACAGAAGCCCCTGTGAAAAGCGGCATAATTTCCCCCCTGTGAGTTTTGCAGGGCGCCTGGATGAATTCAAACCTTCTTTCAGCCCCTATTCACATTAAAATAAATGACGTCCTACCGTTTGCACTCACTTGATAAATCACCTATTCGGCTTTAGGACTGAACGATTATCAGTGTGGCAGAGATCAAACGGGAACACCTTTTCGGAATCACCAGCAAAATCAAGGTTCGTCTGTCTGTGAAAGGGGATCCAGCTCTCTGGTTTAGATTATCAACTCCTTTTTTCTGCTTCACAAGACAGTTGTGACGGATTACCGGCCCCAGTCGCAAGGATTAAGTTGAGAAATGAAGGGAGGAAGGGGTTAAACTAAGTGTGTGTTAGTGTATGTATATCAAGGTTTATGTCCATGTGCACTTGTGTGTGCGTGTTTGCAGAGATCATTGGGGGAGAAGGCAATGAGACACAGGCTGACCAATGGACGTGTGGACACAGGGCTGTGATAGACATCCTTCTGCCTCCCACACGCTGTGGATGCCACACTCCATCGCACCCTTTGTTTTTCTCAGGAAACAATTAAAAAGTGGACAAAAACGTTCCAACAAAAGCCCTCATCCCCCAGAGGAAATCGTTGAGATGTTTCCTCACTGACTGAAGCCCCAAGCTTTGTTTTATGTGCTTGTAAGACTCAGTACTAAAGGAAACGGTTGGCAGCGATATTCATCTTACTGTGAGCTAAGGCCAATGATGAAGAGTCTAGGCAGTCAATGCTCAAACATACGTTTTTTTTACAGAGTTGTTTTTTCAGTTTGATCTGCAGGTGACTTGCCAAGCCCTTAGAATAGTCCATGACATCTCTACACTGCGTCCTGTGTCCTGGCCGCAATGAACTCCCCGCTTAACGTCGCCTCACGAGCGGTCAGTCCACTGCTGCGACCTGCCATCTTCTCAAGACTGCCCCTAGTGACGTTTGTTTTTCATTAGGGCTTGTAAGCCAGTTCCAAACCGGAGAGCTGTGATGATTTTATTTTCTTCTAAGATTTAACAATACACGCGAGATCTTAAAATGTCATACAGTTTTTATTTTTTTATTTTTATTTTTTTACTTGCTGGAACTTAGGGCAAGAATAAAATGTTATACTGTTTTAGGGAAATACCACTGAGTTTATTTTTCATGCTCATTGAAAAGTGCGGTATACATAGTTGTTAATAGTCTGTGGTTTTAATTAAAATCCCGGGCATTAAAGGGTCGTTCTGGCCCCCCCATGTCAGCAATAAACTGCATGACAAACACCCAGCTGAGATCCCCCATCGCGGCACTTTTACAGCTCTGACGAACCACAGCGCCCCCCCAATAAAGTTTTCAGCAGAACATCCCGGTGGTGCGGCCTGCATATCGGTCAGTAAACCGCTGACCCTCCCACCTTTGTGGGTGAAATGCAAGACAATTTATGGATTCACTAATGGTGGGTCACATGGCTGTTATAAAGGTTCTGGCCAAGGGCAGAGCCAAGTTGCGCGGTTCCGCGTTCATAGAGCGGCACGCCTGTTGCCACCCGGCGAAGGCCTTTACTCTGAAGCGCTTTAAAAGTGCCTCGTGCGCCTTAACTCAGCCTGCGACGGTAACGTCCCTGAAAGAAAAGACAATAACACAAGAAAGTAATCAGACAGAAAAACACAGCTGACTGCGAATGGAGGAGCATCTGATGATTCCCCTCCGTAGTTCATCAGGCAGCCACTCCAGCTTCAACCCGCCGCCGTTCTCAGCAGCCCATATTTCTCCCGCCTTTTGGCCCATTTGGGTTTTCTCCCCTTTTGCTCTGTCACTGTGTGCCATACGAGTTTCAGGGCGCCCCAGAGCAAAAACATCTCTCTTCACGCCCTGCTGGGCCGAGGAGTGTCCGGGCCAGGAAATTGAAATGAAATATTGCCCTCTCACGCCTCACCCCGCTATAAAGCCGCACTACCTGATTGTCATCTTTATGGCCTACATGCCATTTAAAGAGGGGTTTTTCGTGTTGCCGAGTAAATCACAGCTGAAAGGGTCTGATATTTGCTTAGCAACCGGCACCAAAACCCAGTCAAGGGCCCCGAGTTTGAAAGGACGAGTGAGTAAGCTAAAATGCTCTCTGTGTCAGAGAAATTTTCACTGGTAATTGGTTAACTCTCATGATTTCTACATAGGAAAGCCCCTCAGAAATATGGTTGTATACTGTAGTCGGGTTTAGTCCAGAAAAGTGAAACTCAGCAGTTGTTTTGTAGACTGGGTTCAGTAACTAAGGGACTAAGGAATTTTATTTAAGAGCATGTGATATCATGAGATATGAGACATATTACAATGATTAATTTAATAGCGGATAAACGTTTTTTTCAAATTTTCAAGCAGAACTTTTTTCTACATGTTTTCCATTCAGAGCTAACAGTACAGCCAGAGTATTTGAGTTTGGGGGGGGGGGGGGGGGGGGGGGGGGGGGGGGGGGGGGGGGGGGGGGGGGGGGGGGGGGGGGGGGGGGGGGGG
>JAOVYW010005903.1:0-11909 GCA_025775045.1 Hiodon tergisus
CCCCCCCCCCCCCCCCCCCCCCCCCCCCCCCCCCCCCCCCCCCCCCCCCCCCCCCCCCCCCCCCCCCCCCCCAACTAGAAGATGATTAAATGGAGTTCATAAAAATGATTTAGTGTGACATGATATTGAAATGTAAATGTAGGGGGACGATTTGGGTATGACTTATCTCCTCTCTTCCAAGACTAATAAAGCTTTATCTGAAAACTGACGCAATGGAAAATCCTTTGTTGCATCTCATTAAAAGAATCAGGATCACAGCTCTTGATCTAACATTAGTAAGTCATGACTTACTTAAAGCATTGCCGGTACTCTGCGAGTGTGGACACTTCTGTACTATAATGTTTAAAAATAAACGGTGCTTTCGAAAAGAGCCTGCTACCCTTCGCCAACGGTTGGGACAGATCAATATTATATGGTAGGACTGTGAGGTGTCATTTGGTTAAATCAAACTGGGCTACTGATAGACTGGTAATACTTGAGATTAGATAGTACTATATAAATGTTCACACGAAAAGGTAACGTATCCAAACTGGTAAATGAGTGGTCTGTGATTGTGGGTAAAGTTTTTATATATATATATTTTTTAAAAGAACAATTACTGAACGAGTTGTATTATAAGCGGACATTTTGATATTTCTGTCTCTGGTCTTTCATCTGGTAATAGCATAACCGCCCTTGCTGAATCTAGTCCGTTGCGTTAGAGCGGTTTCATGCTAACCACACGCTACAGTGCATTGCATATATTCAAATAATTTATTATGCTTAGAAAGAAGGGCAAAATTGAGTCGAGAGAACTGCGAAGTGGTAGCTTGCGCTCGTGATGAGCCAGTTGCCGCTGCGTCATCGCCTCACTCCTGCATGCTGTACTGCGAGACCGGTAGTATCGTATTAGACCATACTGCTATTCCTGCAACCCTCACACACAAGATTAAGTCAGTGTTTATTGTGATATGATTTTAAGGTAAGCTTTGGCACAGGGGAAAAATACATTTGTGTGTACATTTTCATTACAGAATTGTTCCGAAAATGACCTTAGCAAAGCCCGAAATGGGCAAGTTCCTGCCTTTCCGCTAGTTCAGGGTATCGCACTTGTACCACCCGGGTTGGGTGGTAGTTCTTTACATATTAATTCAGCACCATCCAAAATTATGATGCTGTCAAAAGATGAAAGTCAGCTTTTCAAAAACGTTTTTCTCATTTCAACCACACTTTTATAAACCTTAATTAATAAGCACATTTTGATTCATTATATAGGTATGCCGTATTCACATCAGACAATGTTTATTAGTATTAATAAAAGTTCGCACAGAGTGATTGATTATATTTTCTTGTGTACTGATATTGATTAGCTTTTGGGAGGATATTGAATTTTATTGGCCTTTTAGTAACCCTGAAAGCAAAAACAAAACAAAACAATGAATACTGCCAGGGGATGAAGTCATATTCCAGAAGGGTCAGAAATAATCTTTAAGCTATATTTTATAATGTTATTGGTGTAAAATGTAAGTTTCACCAGACTGAAATGAATAAAAAAGTCAGAACTGTCACCTCATGTGGAGGGGATACTACAGACTCAGATCATGTGATTATATATTTCTATTACATTTAAAGGGCAGCTAGGAGGGTTAATGGGCGCAGATTGTGTGTTTTGAGGATAACATGCCTTATTACGACCCTGTTTCGTTCCTGTCCTGTGTTTGCGTGTATTAAAAACTTCTTGTGCTAAAGTTTGACAAACTTTCGGTGCTTGTTTGAACATTAGCATTTGTAGCGTGCCAGGGTGCGTTCAGCCTAAGAGCTGCAGCAGACCGAGGCGTTGGGGGAGAGTGTACACGTTGTGTTGGGAATTATTAACAAACTCAAAGATTATAATAAACAAACGAAACACGAGCGCTATCGAGGAAAAACAAACGAAACACGAGCCCTATCGAGGAAAAACAAACTCAAACCGTTCAAATCATATAGCCCAGAACTTGCCACACGAGCCACTCACCTCCCGTTCAACTCTCTTCTCACTGCTGCCTCCTGTTAAAGTGCCCGGGATTGTTGGCACCTGAGAGTGACACATTAGGATAGGTTATACCTTGTCTTGGCATCGTAACTTGGGGAATAAATCAGTTAGACAATTGTGTATTACAAAACATTCCTATCTTAAGGGGGTAGATTAGTTTTCTTTCTTAATTTTTAGGATTTTTTAGGAATCTGTTTTCTGTCGTAAGGATTTTCCTAAACTGACAGAATTCCTGTCTCTAAAATAAGATTAGGCAATTAAGATTTTTCTGTGACATGCACCCAGCTCTTTATTGCAGTTTACATTTAACGGTGTCAAGCATTATTCTTGCAGCAGCAGCAATTAAACAGACCAATAAAAAATACACTACGTTGCACGTGGGGCATGTCTGGTTTAAAAGTGGCCAGAGACAGAGACACAGGGAGGGGATCCGTCTTATTTGGCGTCTTATTATTGCTTATTTGGCATTCTTGTAGAAAAAAAACTCCATAAAAGTAGGCAACTCAATAAAACGCCTTTTACAGGGAAACGCAAAATAAATACATTGGGTCCATTTGCCCATGTAATTATATTATATGTTTTGGTCAAGAATATATATTTATATATCCTTATACATTGATCCATGGATATGCAAATAATATATAGATACATAGATAGAGATATGAGACATTTCACTCAGTAGAGTCCAGATTAATTTTGGTAATTTATTGAAGGATCAAACTTTCATTGAATCAGAATAACATAAATTTTTGGCGGTATGGTTCGGTTTCACAATTCTCTCCGCCTGAAAGCATGATTTAATGAAACGACAAGTAAGCAATGACTATAGGATAAAGTTTAAACAAACTGTGGATTGTACATCGGGAGGTATATATAACAGCTGGCCATTTCTCAGAAAACCATTCGGTGTTGCAGAATCCCCCAAAACCAGCAGATGGAGCAGCATCAGTGTAGAAGTGGAGATCTACATCATTGTAAAAAAAAAAAAAACAAGACCATTCCAGTGATCGCGTAACAAAGCCCGCAAACGTAGGTTAGATCGAAGGCCTTCCTCCAAAACCACTACATTGTTCAAATTAGGTACGGGTTTCACCGAATCCAGCAGCCTTGAGATGAACGTGTGCCCGTGAGTGCCCACGGCAAAGGCCAGATGTTCATGCTTATTAAGAGGAGAAGGAGGACAGCGAATACAGTTTTTTCAATGGAGCTCACAGGTGTGGAGCCCACCCTGGTCCTTGGGCATAGACCCGCTTTGTAATCGAAAGAGCCACAGACAGAACAGGAGAGGGCACGATGCCCAGTGAAATTTCAACCAATAATCCCAAGATAAACTATAGGCCAGTCCGCACATATGTAGCCACTTTTCCAAAAATGATTTGTGTTACTCTTAGAAGAGAGATCCTCCCATAAGAGTGCCAGATCTGAGATGACTGCCAAAGAAGCATCCAGTCCAATGTTCCCGGCGCCGTTTTGCGAGGAGGGTCGATGACAAGAGGTTTGATGACATCTTCAATCGCGGTTTTAAAAAAACTAAACGGTCATTGTGGGTTAAGTCAGGTGGAGCCTGGACTTCCTTTCGTGTGCAGAAAGTGAAGGATCGTTGAAACAGGCAAATCTTCAGTGTTGGGTTGCTTTTTGTTGTTGTTGCAGAACTGGGGCAGGGCACCCAGGTTAACAAAGCAGTCTGTGGGCTCATTCCCAGCGACGAGATACCCAGAATCACTAGGGGTGAAGCCAACCCCAAGTCACCGTACTCACTGGAATCCGAAAAATCTGCCATATCGACAAACGGCAACAATGCAATTCCATGACATGCATCACTGAAACCTGCAGATGAAGTAAATGCCGGTATTTAAAAGGACTGTCCTATCACGGGCCAAGAAAAGAAATGGTCCGTGTAGCCACGATGTGGCCAAGCTGATTGGCTCCCGTAAACGTGGCGAGCATTGGGACTCTGGTGCCTGAACTTTCTTTGCCCATTTTAAGGGTATAAAGTTAATCTAGCAAGTTGTTAGATATGCAAAAAACGTTCAGGACAGGAAACTAGGTCACCAACATCCGATAAGTTTTTCCCCCCCCAGTCTCAACCCTGTAGTGGTGTTTAATTCTCAAAAGCGTTAGATTGCGAGAGCTAGGCTCTGAAATGAGTGTCCGTGACTGAAGGACCTCTGGGATGCGCGTTTCTCCCCCGGAAGAGGGAGCTGTTCCACACCTCGTGCTTTCAATCCGGTTACCCCCATGTGTCCTGCCTCCGGGGGAATTAACCGTTCTTACTTTAAAAAAAATGAATTACAGCGAATAATAAACGATCTTATGCAACAAACACATAAATCACGGTGTTTGAAGTCCAAACATTCCGTATAAGATTTTTTGGGCTTGGTTGATTTAAACTTGCTTTCCTACTTTTTTTTCCCGGGCACATTTTGATAAATGTTTACTGAGAGTATTTAACACCTGTGAATATGCCAGCACTTTTGGGTACTTTGGCATTGACTTTGGCATTGATCCTTAGTATCCGTTTCTTTTCATCCACATCTAATTAAGATCTACTGACACAAGTAGAGGACTGTAAAGGACTTCTTTGGTGTGCTGGCAGGAAGGAGGAGATCCTGAACAGCACTCTAGGACAATATTTCTCAAGTTAACGTCTGCAGATCGCCACCGATCCATAGGATACAGAATAAAGGTTTGTGTCAGAAGGGATCTGATCTCTGTCTGTGAATGGTCGCCCATCTATCCTCTATCACTGCAATGCACCATTGGGCACGCGTCTTGTCGTAAACCACCAATCATAAACAAAAAACAGGAATGAGCTGGCTGCAGAGAAAGCCTGACGTGTTTTCCTTCCCTCGATAAAATCCTGTTTGATGGCCAGCTTTTAGCATAGCAGGCTCAGCTGTCACATTTCCATACTTACTTTTTAATTTGTTTTTGTGAAGTAAGGGCATTCAATTATGAACTGCACATCGCCTCATTTTGTCACAAATGCACTGCATATTGCGATGCAGAAATGCAAATAAAACTTTTTTCGCAGATCAACACTTCTCAATGTTCATGTAATTAACTGCACATATTGTGTTTTTAGACAACACATTTTAATGCGTTATCTTAATTGTCTGTTGCTGTTAAGAGGCTGGGGTTTGCACCGTGCTCAGAAGGTGGTATAAACATTTTCAAAACGCATGACGGCTCCAGGTTCAAAACGGGCATCTGCAGCAGGCATAGTCACCAGTTCCGGCGGCGTCTACGACGCAAGACCTCATTTCCCTGAGCTTATTCTCTGCAGTGCACAACCAGAGCTCTTTGTTCGCTAACTGTTACTTAGCTTCTATTATTATTACATGTGGGGATGGGCCTCTAATTGTAGTGAGTGTCTTGATGGGAGGTTTTAAGCACCTGACTGAAGTCAAGCCAGATGAGCTTTCTCACATGGTTCAGTAGAACTGGCATTGGTCGCTCAGACCCTGATGTATAAATTCCCCCAGTCCTTGGGCCACCCCAGCAAACTTATCTTAGTTACTCAAAGTTCCTTGATAAAATGGAATATCTTTGTTTTTTTTGTATGACATGAACCGTAAAATTGTGTGTTAACTCGTGTGTAGGGCTTCTGGAATTCAGGATGAAACAAGATAAAATAAAGAAGCCATTCCAACATCCACCAGAAACACCTGATTCAGTTAGTTACAGCTGAAGGCACCGACAACGTGCAATTTTTAATGCATATAAAAAACACAGTTACAAAGAAACAGAGACATTATTCTACCTCTAGACACTTGCACAGGCAAGCAAACAACTTTCCAACCTGTCTGTTTCTGTCTCATCTGGAACATAAGCTGAGATTTGTCAATAGCTGCTGCCTTCTGCCCCGCTACACATGCTTTCAAAACATGCAAACTACGTGTCCGCCAAATTTTATATATAATATTGAAGAAGATCAAATATAAACCTATGCAGGATACACAACCTTCTAACGTTTTGAGTAAAAATGGGTATTAGCGGGTTAGTTGAACATATTTTAAATGAATTTGCTCATAAAGATTAACATAAATAAACAGGAATATAGTGTAACCCTTTAGAAAATAATTGTATCCTTTAACCATGAACATCAGTTTTTCTCACTTATTTGCAATAAAACTAGAATGAGAGAATCCTTAAATGTATGGAACAAAACCTGCTCAAGGTCTGAATATCATTGTAGCTACATGGGACTATTAGAAAAGAGAAAAAGGACGCTATTCCACTGTCTTACATTATGTTCATGCGAATGTTAGGTAATAAGTTATGTTAGCATTTTACTTGAATTTTCCTTTATCAGACTTTTTCTTTTTTTCTTTTTTGTGAACCTAGAGGTACATGTAAGTCTTTGGATGATGGTGGGATACCATTATGTCTTCTGTTTCCTAATTAAGGCTTTTAAGCTATACCCACCTGCGCAGGCTTTCAAATAAAGATCACTTCCTAGCAGAATTGGAGTCCTCCTCTCTTCCTGCAGGTTAAGTTAAAAAAAACACTACAGGCAATCCAAGACCACACAGTTTGTGTGTACAGATGGTCTGATTCGGCAATGTTTGCCACAAAAAGTTATCCACTTAGAAAAAGCTGTGGACTTTTCACACACTTATATTTTTTCTTAATTAGTTTTTCTTTCAATTTTCTGTCGTGTGTTCAGGCGGGCTCCAGCCAATGAATGACAGCCAAACCGGACTTAGCCATCATGTTTCCTTGTTTAGTTTAAACCGGTTGAAAGCCATGTCGCACAGCAGCCCGGGGTGACAATGCCTGTATAAATATGAAATGAACATCACCAATATGCACACACAGACACAAGCCAACGCTGAGCATCGAGACACGCACACACGCACACACACCAAAGTGCATCACTAGTCACATTCAGGCAAGATAAGTTTTCCCATAGTTGAACCTTTAATAAATACACATGGACCATCTTAGAATATAGGGGTTACACCTTACACCCCTCAACGTCACCCCTCTAAGTAGAATCCCGTGGTAGGTGACCCAGACAGTTCATTTAGGAATTTGTCTACAAGGGGAAACCTCAGTGAGAAGGGTTGGTAAGGACATACTATTGACATAATGGTAAGGACAGTGTCCCGGGGACCCTCCCCCCCCTCACCCACCACCAAGGGAGGGGCAGTAATCCTTGGACTTTGTGGCATTGTTTACGCCAGTGGTGGTCTAGGGCGAGCGAGCGGCAAGCGGAATCTACCTTGCAGACCTCCCCAGTGTGCTGCTAAGCCCGGTCTTTGTCCTCCCTGCCAGGATGGCGCACCGCAAATCTGGCTGAGAGTTAGCAACTGCGTGTGCTTGCATGCATGGGAGAGAGCCACACCTCTGTTTATTCTCCGTCTTCCTCAGGCTGGTGGCTGTGTTTGTAAAACTTGTTCAAAACAAAGGTTGAGAGGTGGTAATTATGTTCCGGGAAGAGTCTCTTCGTCCTCAGTGTCATTTCTCATTCAGTGTTTTCCAGGGCCGTACCATGTGAGTTTAGGTGGAATTAACACTGTGTCCTATACGTTTTGATATGAGAGATAAAAAGCAAGTATTTTCAGCATTATTCTCATTCAACTTCAGATGACCACAGCAGTTGAGTTTCTCATTAAGTTCTCATATCAGGAAGAAAGAGTCAGTTTAAAGCTTTATTGTCTTGTTCATAGCAAGATATAGACACATGTTGATGCATGGTAGCTGAAGGTGAAAGTATTTGCATCCAACTCTGTTTGTAACCCTGGTTTATAATTGGCCAGAGAGGCGGTTGGAGGACTTTCATCTTGTATTCAGCAAACTCGACATCATGTCAAACATCTTTTCAGGGAAAACCCTAAATACCCTTTTAGGTCTTTAAAGTTTCAAATCAGGCTGCCACAAAAAAACCCAGAATTCTCGGTTCAAACTCTCTCCGTAGCCAGCTAGTTTTCCAAATGTCTTTGATTGCAAGCACCTGAGTGGTGTAATTAGCAAAACCACTCTTAGGTACACAAGGAGGCCCTGGCTGTGGGCGTGGCCTGGGCTTGTCCACGGGGCTTGTGGGCGTGGCCTGGGCTTGACCCCCCCCCATGACGTGTGGGGGCGTGGCCTGGGCTTGACCCCCCATGGCGTGTGGGCGTGGCCTGGGATTGTCCCTAGGGATAGTCCCAGGGCTTGTGGGCGTGGCTCCTTGCTGCCTGCCGCAATCATGATCTTAATTACTGGCCCAAAACAAAATACGCCAAGAAGATATATTTTAGAGCATACACAAGTTTTCCACCAAGCTTTTTCTGAAGGATACAACAGGGATTCTAAGTAATTTCTGCCGGCAACCTTCTGGACACAACTCATTTGTCCTGCCCTTAGTCCTGTCTTGTTCCTAAACAAGTTTAGGTCCTTAATAACGCCACCTTCTTTTTTCATTTGATGTTGCTGTGTCTACGTCAGGTGCCATCGACTTTACTCTGATACTGAAAGTGTTGATTTTACACCATTATTTTAGGCCACGCAGTCCGCATAAGTGGTTCCGCAATTAGTTGAGAAGCTTTAATTTCACTGTGAAGGTGTAATAAGGAATTGTATATTTGTTAAAAATGGTTCTTTTCAGTTATTCTGGAATCGCTTATTTGAAAATGCCCAAAAGTTGCCTAAAGTTTCTTTCATGAAGATCATGTAAGCCTTGACTCAGTTTTGTTTTTATAGCAAAAGTAGTAAAAAGTATATAAAATAAAGTAAACAAAACAATGTCTTTATTCGAGCATTGTCTTGCTTTTAAGTTCAGCTATTTTCAAGGCGTTTCCTGTATTTTAATCAAACATACATCAAAGGACAACGCTTGTTAGCCGCTTCGTTCGTAGTGAGTGAGTAAAACATTAGCAGCAAATTTATACAGCGAATAGCATTGAATAATTGTCGTAAAAACTACAATCGGAATGCCACACACATCTATTTTCAGCACAGAATGTCTGAAGAGTTCGACCATGAAACCAGCCTTTGCCAATTTTTGAATCTCTGATTATAACAAGATCAACCACTGTAGATCAACCACTCCATTTTAACAACTGCATTTTTTAACAACAACATTTTACCTCAATGCTTTACGTAGTGATGAACTACTTATCAATAAAGTTCTCACACAGAAAAGGCTATTTGCAATTGCGATCATATAGTCTACCAGTTAAGTGTCAGCAATTGACGTAAGTTACAATAGGTGACGGGGAAACTTAATGATTAGAAGAGGTAATTTACAGTTGCGCGTACATGTTGGCATGGAATAATGTGTCGAAATGGTTGCATTTTATCACTCAGTTTATTTTGTATTAAGAGTTTGTTTTTTGGAGTTGTTTCTAGGTAGGGTACTGCTAAAGGTCCTAAAGGTTTCTAAAGGTACACTAATGCTCTTGTCCTCGTCCACTCAGTAGTCCAAAAATGAGCTGAAAAATACTTTTACTTTGAAGTTCTCTATCTGGAGATTTATACCACATCCAAATGTTACCACAGAACCTCAAAAAGGAATCATGGTAATGAAAACAAATGCACAACATGACTCTCATTCTAGATAGTTTTTCTCCATTAATGTAAACAATTTTACGACTAATTAGTTCAACACAGTTACAGTTGTCAAGGGGAAAGGTGCACCAGTTGCAGATCTGTCTGTTTGCGATGTTTACGTTGGAATTTGACGATTCCACTCACCCCAGGCGTTATTATGGCTAGACAAGTCAATCGTCGATAGCTGTCACTTGCGAGACGAACAGACGGCCCATCTGCGTCTTCTCTCTGCCAAAAGCACGTCGCAGCCCTGGACGGCTGTGGGTGGTACATCACTATATCACTCTCCCGCCTGATAAGAAGTTAATTTTTTAATTAAAGCCCTGGAGTCAGCTCCCATTCAAGGTGCGTCACCAACGTGACAGTTCTGTGATCTGGATTCACTCGGAGCCCACCTGTTGGCCTCAGGCGCTCTCCGTTGGGTGAAATGAACTCCCGAGGATGGAAATAATGCGAATAACACAACTAGAAAAAGATATATGTGAAGAACGTGGCACTTATTATCACTTTGTTCTGGAAAACAACGGGAGGATTGTGTTGCATTTTGTCTTGAGTAGTTTTGTGTGATGTAATGACCTTAAGCATTTTTATTTTTGTGTGGTTGCCGTGCTGATTTCATGGTAACATCAATACAAAGTTACATTTATGCTTTTGTCTGTTGGCCTGCCTGTTTGATGGAGCTTTATCAGAAAGTGAATGTCATATAAGATGATTTCCATCACATGCCACCAAATCACCAACCACACACATTATTTGATTTTGTAGTAGGCAAAAAATGAACAGCAAAAATTACGTTTGTGAAAAAGGCCTGGAATTCAGAGGCCCTTGTCAAAAGATCACATATCACAATATTTTATGCTGTTATTATACATTATTACAATTTTGATACTTGTCCAAACAGCCTTACGATACAACGGGCGTCTCATAACGTGGATTTAGTGTGGTTAATTGTGGACACCAGCATTTTAACGACACAGGGTTACAGTCAGCAATGGTCTGGTTGGACTCATTTGTTTCCCACATTAATAGTTCTCAGGAGGCAAACTGTCCATACGCATCTGGAGAACTAGCTCTGACCTCAGGTTCTGCCGTCTCATTCCAACATAATGCATAATACAAGCATGTAGAAAACGCCAATGAGGTTTTGTCACCACTTCATTGGGAATTAGTGAATCAATGGATTAGTTATAGTAATTTATTTTCTTAAAATCTCCCATATGGAGGCCCAAATTATGTAGGTCCTGGCGCTGCGTTTTCCTTTAGCCGTTCGGCTTGCCCTGGGTTAATGGTGTTCATTCACAAGTGACTACGCTCGTGACAGCTTAGCTAGCACATCAGATTTCAACAGCAGTGTCAACATCTGGACCATTTTGGAGGCTGCTAGTTTATGCAAAGCTGTCCGGACCAGCAGAAGACAAACGAGAGGTTGGTAAGGTTTGACACCAGCCTTGGCCATGCATTCACAGACGTACCTAAGTGCCACATCGCTGCAGAGGGATTTGTTCAGCACAATGATCGACAAAACTGCAGACTGACCTGACTGTCACTTAAAACAAATGCATGGTCGCAATGAGCATTCAGTCTCTTCAGATTCCTAAAGTAGAGCAACAAATTCACATTACAACCCTGTTGACCGCAGCAGAATATGAGAGGAGTTTTTTGACACTAAAGTCCTTCCTCAGAAACGCAATGATCCAGGATCTCGTTGCTCTGCAGCAGAACTCTGAACAAAGAGGCATAACCTCAACATTTAAGTGTAAATATTTGGTTTCCAACAAAAAATGTCCACATCTAGCGCTTGGATAATAACAGTAAATACCACAATTGTTATTATGAAACCCAGAATTAGTGCTCACTATTTAATAAAATATATATAATAAAAAATATTTATTCGAGTTTATTTCGTATTAATCACGTATTAATGTCTATGTGCAGGTTACTGCCGTTAAGTGGCAAACAATGCTGCCTCCTGCTGTGAGTGACAGGAGCATTTAAGACTTCACCGCAGACACAGGAAATTCTACTCCAGTAAGGCATCCATCAGCTTCAGGCTGACTGATTTGTAGGCGCTGCCATCCTCTTTCTATGAATTAGTTTAATGTTGTCTTTGAGAATTAAATTAGATATTGCATCACTTCCCTTTTAGCAGACACGGGCAAAAAAAATCACTCAACGTGTTCCTTTTGGCACTTGTAAGGTGAAATATCACGGCAGGGTACACCCAGGACAGGACACCCTGTCCAACACGGGACATTAGGCAGGGTACACCCAGGACAGGACACCCTGTCCAACACGGGACATTAGGCAGGGTACACCCAGGACAGGACACCCTGTCCAACACGGGACATTAGGCAGGGTACAC
>JAOVYW010005906.1:0-11907 GCA_025775045.1 Hiodon tergisus
AAAAATAAATATATATATATATATATATATATATATATATATATATGCACATATTTCATCATTATTTACAGCATTAAATCTAATACATTTATTTTAATGTTTAAATATCAACAAGTGTATCTATGTAAATGTTGCAATAAAATGTTGAGTATATTTTACAAAAGCTGCTCATAAAATAGTAAAAAAATTGTGATCACGTGGAGGTTTAAAATAAATGCCAGTGGTTTAATCCTACCGCTATATATTTTTTGTTACAGTAACAATATTGCATCACATTAACAGTACGAATGGTAATGATGCATGGTCCTGCCCCTGATCTGCCCATTCCGGCATTAACAAATACCTTAATATTTGCTGAGTCACTCATTTCATAACATGACGGAAATGTTTTGTTCTCCTTTTGCAGTGTTGTTTTAGAACAAATTTTATTTACAAGATTCCATTAGAAAACAAATTATGCGTCTCCATTGAAAAGTCTGACTGATGCCAATAATCCACCTTGATTATTTTTACCGTATGCAGATGCAGTAAAGGTTCCTGGCCTGCCCGCTTCTCTCCCAGCATTCCACGGCTGCGTGCGGAGGGTGGTTATCAATCAGAAGCCCGTGGCGCTGACGAAACCCCTATCTGGACACGGGGGAGTGGGTACACGGGGCTGCCCAGCTATGTAGCAAGATGCATGCTGCCTTTGTCCATTGGCTATTCCATACACAGTACAATCTCGAGTGGTGGGCTAACATCAACCGTTTAAGAATTGTGAAGTTACATTTCATCGTGCCCGGGATTACAGGCCTGCACTCTAAACGCCTGTGCACACCATTGTAATTCATTACAATTAAATTGAGCGAAATAGTCGCGATTATTTTTTAATGCTCAACCACCACCATTCCCATAAAATGAGGTGTAATATTTACCTAAATGAGATGTCTGTACATAAATTGTCCAAAATTCGTTTTTTTAAATGACAAAAAAAAATCACATTCACATTTGGCACTTCAGTATGAACCACTTATTTAATGGAATTGCACCTTTTGTTATTTTTTATATTTGGTATTACAGGAAATGTATCACGGGGGTATCAAAGTCAAACAAGTACTGCTATACTACTTTTATCGGAGTTTAAATTTGACAACATAAAAAAGAAAAGAAAAGTTGATTTAAACATCTTTGTAATGGCCTCAATAAAGTTCTTAGGGACAGTTCTAAATCATTTTATGTGCATCAGCAAGAATTCAGTGTGGTTATTTGCAATACTGGCATCTCTCCCCATTTCACAGCAGCACTTCAATATGCACTTGTTTCTTGTGCACTACACTCACACAGAGGTTTGTCCAATACTCACATTTGACATGCCTAGATGAAGGTGATAACATATGAAAGAATACCTACATACATGTTCATTTTCTCCGATTTTATCATCCCATTAAGTCCCAACAAATAATCAGCCAATTCAATATAGAATTATGAAATTTAAGTTTGTCTGCAAACATTTGAGAATACATAAAAACATTTGAACAAAACCAATGCAAAGCCAAAGTACTTTCATGCCATTTTAATAACTTTTTTTTGCCAAGCATTTTACATATATAACGAAAGGGCAGAGTATGCGTCTTAACCAGGGTACACTTTGGCCCGTTTAAGAGCCCTACACTAAAGTGACAAATCTAAGGTAGGGCCTATAGGAAAACGCCCCAACTGTAAAACACCCTAATCCAAACTCATGTCTTCTTCGTCATCCTTTTTGTCTTTGGAGTCCCCTGCCTCGTTATCCGTCTTGCCGTCACCTTCTTCCATGGCTTTTGCAAATGCTTCCACGTCTGTAGAGGAGAAAGGAAAAAAAAAAACTCAGCTTTCAGATTCATCAATTAGAAAAGCACTCGTCAGTAAAATCCAATTAACCGATTAACCACGTACTGATAGTGGGACGGATTATAACCAATCATCTGAGCACATTCGAGAGGGCGTACACACCTCCCTTGTTGGCTGCGTCCACGGCCTCCGTGGGCAGGCCAAACTGGTTCATGAGTGGTCCCAGCTGCCCGGATGCCAGCGCACTGCTGAACATGCTCATCGCCTGCCCCAGCACAGGGGAGAGGGGCTCCAGTTTATACCGGGACTCATTACGGCATACCAGCCCGCAAACACTTATAAAGCAGAGATCGGAATAGCATAGCATGTGCATAGCGTGTGGACAGAACAGGGTTTACCTGCTGGAACTGTGGGGACGTGAGTGTGTTCTGGATCTCATCTGCACTTTGTGGAAGAGATTCTCCAGAAGGCAGGTAAGGTAGGAGGCGCTGCTGGACCTCTGCGTTGGCCAGAATGGGGGCCATGATCTCAGGGGTCAGTACACTGGCCAGGTCCACTAAAGGGGAACAAATGGGGCAAATTTTATTTCTTACCTATGCAAGGTGTTTTTTTTGTACAAAATATTTTTCAGCACTCAGCCACGTCCTGTATGACTCTGGGAGGCATTAGCTACATGTAACATTTCACTAGATGGTAATGAGAGTTACTCTTGTTATACTTAGGCCCCGTCATAAAAAACCTCACTCAGCTCACTTGAGGAACACCCAAGCACTGTTGAATGTGAGCGAGTAGGTACACCAGGGGAAAGGCCGTGCCCCTCACCTCCCTGACCCCCGGACGCCACGGCGGGCACGTTCATGGTGGCCAGGATGCTCTGCAGGTCACTCAGCTGGATGGCCTGTGTGGGGCTGGCCGCCGTGGGGATCACCGGAGTGGCAGGAGCAGCCGGAGTGGTGGGGGTGACCGTGGGGGAGGCGGTGGTGGTGGCAGCAGGGGTGATGGGCGTGGTAGGCACCTGGGCAGAGGTGATCCTGGTTGCTGAGGAGGCGGAGGAGGGGGTGACTGCAGCCGACTGACTACGGGAGCTGACGAGGAGATAAAGACGAATCATAACCTTGGTATAGGTCAGCTCTGGATAATAAATTAAAAAAACTACAGAGGTGCATCACGCGTCTCAAAGGGAAGTCAATTAAATGTACAACAAAGCTTTTGTTTTGAGCCGGTCTTCTGACAGCCGGGTAACGCAAAAACATCACGACATAATGTTTGGTGTCAAGAGTAAGAAAGACAAAGTAAGGCTGGCCATTATCTTCCATACTGAACACACACACAAAATGGAGAATTTTTAAAATAATATTACAAGTAAAAACTTAAGTAGTCGCAACAGTCATTGATTACCTGGAGGATGAGCTGCTGGTAGCAGGACCTCCACTGCCCAGGAGACTGGCAAGGCCTGGACCTGCTAAAGCCCCCAGACTCCCTGCAAATTGACCAGTGTGAAGTGTGTCACTCACTTATCACCCAACCTAGTTATCATTAGAAGATGCATTGGCTTTATTTATCTATCTAAACTTACCAAGTCCACCAAGTCCACCCAGTCCGGATGGTCCAATCAGCTGCATTAGCTGGTTATGGCTCATATTTCCCAGAAGGCTCTGCAGCCCACCCTCACCTGCAAATTTCATAACTCCATTAGAACAAACAAACAAAAAGCCATCCTGTGCCACTTTAAGAGTACAGTTTAAATCTACTTGGGGTACCATGAATACATGCAACTAAACCAATCATAAGTAAGCTTTTTAGGAAGTTAAAGAGATTACAACATTACTATCAAGATATTTGACTTTTTGTGACACATATGGGTTCTGCATTAATTGCTGCCCACAGCTGCAATTTGTTCTTTAAAAAATGCTTCTGCATTGAGACAATTGCATGTATGGACAAGAAACTAATTCTTTCCGTTTTATGGCTTCCCGAATTGTTTAATAAATGTTTAGACGTCTACAAAGACCACACTAACAGTTTGTTTGATTGGAGCCGTGTCAGCGCGCCATTATTAATTTAATGACTGCTTGTAACCATGATCATTTAGATTGCAGGAGTAAGGCGCTAACGCAAATGAGGGCAATCACAGGAACCTTCCTCTGTTCAGATCTTTGACAACCGTAAATGCTGTTATTCTTCTGCATTCTAATTTCTCGGCAACGCCATTTTGTGACGCGATACCGGGCCCTTCCGTTTGGTGTTGCACTTCTCATTAGGCTTAAAGCGCCTGCTGTGTTTGGAATGAAACCGGCTTTACAATTTACATCTCTCACCCACTAGCTGAGCAAAAGGCTGATTAAGGACTCATTAAAGACTTGTTTCAGCAGACTTATTTATATTGTTTCGTGCTGCGGCCACAATGCCCCAGGCTAATGCAATGCAGAGACTTGGGGCCATAATGTCACCACTCAGTCAGCTTTCGTTTTACACTTGGGAACACCTGGTGGTTTTATTCCAAATCATTAGGATGCGAGCCAGCAGGGGAACTAGTTTATAACTGCCAATATTAATATTGATAATGATTACAGGAAACATGAACCATTAGCGTTTGCACACTAAACTATGTACAAGACTCAGAGACCAGATATGCTTTGCATTCAGAATAGGACCGACTGCCACTTCCAGCAGCACAGTAATTTCAGTAAGATGGAGAGAACAGTGCATTTGGCAGCTCTGGGTGCCACTCACTCACCGCCGAGAGCTGACAGCTCGTGGCCCCCGCTGCCCCCGCTGCCCAGGGCACCAGGCATGGGGGGGTTGTTGAGATATTCGTTTACTTTGCGGCAGTACTCCTCGTCCTTGTCAGTTTTCGGCTCCTGTAACAGAGTTGAGAATGGCTAGTGAGGAAATTATTCTGTCGAGCCTTCACTGAGCTGCAGATAAATAAATAAAAAAGAGATACTCAAAGAGAATATTTCGTTAGCCAAGGTGTTAATAGAAATTTTCATAGTGACTGATTTTTGATAAGAAGCTGTTGCTTAATAAATCACGAATACATTTAAACGCCAATCTTTCAGAAGCATGCAACCAGCAGAATATTCAACTGTAACATCCAGCGATCCAATTGTAACTCAATGAATTCCTGCTTTACCTGCATCCAAAAGAAAAGCCGTTTGGATCCTGCTTTAAATTTCAGAACGTAGACGCGCCCTGTAGTACACTGGCTGACCCTTTTGAACTCGCAGTCATCAGGAAAAATGATCAGATCCTATAAACAAAGGGCCAAACAATTAACATTCCATCCCACTGCCTAAGTGTAGAGGTTAGTTTTGATATTAAACAGGCTGCACTGTCTTGATATATACATATATCTTGCAAGATCACAGCATCTCTAGGGAAAAAAGAGACAATAGACAATATAGAAGTCAACTGGATCTACTGAAAAAAAATAATACAAACTAGTTTACATGATGGAACAAATTGTTTTTTTGGCATGGATTAACCAAAAAGTTAAATTTTAATATCAACCTTTCAGACACATTTTTGTCAGTAGATCCAGGTATGATTCAATCTTGAAACCTGGTATTGGCCAAGCATTTTGGCCAATACCCCCCGATTATTTTCTGTGTTGTGGAAAATTCAATAGAATATTTTTTAACTGTAAAAAAAAATGCTATAAAAATACGATTGATTTTATTGATATTATCGTCACGATCATTGATCTTTGATTTCGCCACCTATTAGAGAACACTTAAAATTATTTTATCAAATACATTATCAAGGAGTAATACCCTTTAAGAATGAGGTATTAGGAAACACCAACAAGATGATCAAAATAAGTTCTTACATCATCCACGTTCCCCGAAGTTCGGTCTTTCCAGCAGAAGTGGATGAGCGAGTCATCGGTCTGTTGTATATAGACCAAACCCTTCCGCTTGTCAGGTGTCACTGTGCTCCCTTTCAGGGTCATCTTTCCGGCTCGAAACTCCACCAGGTATTTGCTGGAGGAGCCTCGAGACCCCGATACTAAACTGGGAAACAGCGCTCCGGATGACATGCTGATATATTACTTTGCTTCTGCAGCGAGAGAGAGAGATATGTGTGTTAAGAAAAAAAATATTACAAATTTGTTAGCCTCGTTATGGTTTTCTAACCTTTAATATGCTCAAAGGGCATAGAAGTTAACAGCCAGCGGCTATAATTATTGGTTATAATTTTCCACACTGATCTGACCGAGGAAAATAAATCCGTGTTTCATCATATTAGTGAATGATGTACTGGGGGGGGGGAAACAAAAAAAACAAAAAAAACAAAAAAAACAAAAAAAACTTACAACTACTAGTCTGCTAAAGTAACACACGCAGCAGCACAGAATGACACCACTACGGTGGACACATGTAATGTCCTAGTTTTTAGTCATTATAAACAGTGTTACGAACATTCTAGCCATTTGTCAATCTGGCTGCACTTCATGACTGCATCGGTTTCTGCTACCAGGACGGCTAGGCCACGAAATATGATTTGAGTCATTGTGTCGTTTGACTGCTAGCTGCTCTTATTTAGCATCTAGCCTGCAAGCTAACAACTTACAACGGTATTTCAACTTATTTCAACGGTAGTTTACCATAAAAGCATTTTAATCGTTTAAATAAACTCAAACCCTTATACATTACCTTGGCTGTTGCCGAAGTGTATGATGCTCTCCGCTAGCTAAACAAGAGCTTTGCCGGAGCCGCTCTTCCGTATTATACTTGTGGTTTAATGATTGGCTAGAGCTGACATTGACGCAATCTGGTTGGTACAAACGTGTGTCAATTCTGTGACGTACACCCACTACAAGCAGTTTGGCAGTGAGAATTTGCTGTGTCATATAACCGTCTTGCGCAGTGTGGTAAGTATCATACATCCGATCATAACATTTAAATTATGTCAAAATGTTACGCATTCATGCAGTATTTCCAGTTTCTGATCTGGTGCACAGATATTGTACCGAGTCCATCTTCCAAATTATTAATATTTCTGGATATACGCAGTTGCAAGGAAAATTATTAAAGTTTATTCTTATCTTAATATCTTAAATCTCATACCCCTAAAATAGTGAAGTTTAATTAAGCAAGTCACACACTGTTTTAATGTTATTTATTATGTATGTTTTAACTTAAATAATAATAATAATAATATTAATACAATTTTAGTTCATCATCAAGTAAAAAAAATTCTAATATCTGTCCCTTCCTCAAACTCATAATGAATCATTTACATAAAAGGAACTAAATTCTATAAAACATGAACAAATAGTATTTCAATCTGACTAAAAGTAAAAACAGCTTTGTGCAAAACTGGAAAATACAAATATTAAGTCAGAAACAAATTTCATAAAAAGCTAAGCCTTAAGTAAAAGAAGGATTTAAAAACACAAAGTTAAATAAATCTATTGTTTAATAATAGTACATTAGTTTTTTATGTGACTAGTTTACAAATAACCAAATTTACAATTCATAAAACAGCAATGAAATTAACGGATAGAACCAGCAGTGGGGCATTTAGTATTTTTCAGCATTAAATATTTTCTGTACAAAACATGAGAAAGGCCAGAACAGTGTAAAACAGCTGACCTTACATGTAAATTAATATGACATAAGACAGCATAATTAATAAACAATAGATTAGCAAAGCACACACAATCTCTTGGTCATTCATGTCTTCCATGGCCCTAAAAAACATAATACTCAAAGCCTGTAGCCAAACACCATTAGTTAGTTGTGTTATTTATTGCATATTAATTGAATAACATTAATATCTGAAATGAAAGTGTGGGAAAGCCACCAATTCTGTGTGAACTGCAAAATTTAGCAAAGCAACACAGCGCAGCATTCACTCATGGTTTTATACTCACAATGGAGAACCGAATTTTGCAGTCATAAAATGGTCATCTAAAGGTTCTACAATCAACATACATGAGAAACGTTTAGGGACACACTAACGCAGTTTTAAACGGCGCACACCCTAAAGTACATGCAGTAATAGTGATGTTTGCTTGCATAGATTTAAATATTTTTAAGATGCACACCATGATAGATAATTGTGAATATAGGACTTCATTCTGTGACCAGTTAAATTTATTTTTTGTAACTTTTTTAGAATTGCATTCAAATGAAATCTTTTTTTTTGTAAGATTTAAACTGATTTTAGACTTTGCACTAAAATAACAACATACTTGCCTTTTAAGAGCATTTTGATGTGCTAGCCACATGGGTTGTTTGACCTTTTTTAATCAATGATACACTTTATTGACAGTCACTGTGTAAAAATAATAATAATATTCATAGAAATGTCAGTTAAAATGTTTAGGAACATTTTTCTCAAGATGCATCCCTGTAAAAAATGGATATACACATTTGCTTATATTAAATTAGAGACATATTCACTCAAACCATTTACGTTTCTATGGCTGGGGTGTGCAGAACTTCAGTATTAAGTGTAAAATCATATCTACCCAACCAACTTGACACCACCAAACAGCCTGTAGTTTCAACGGACTGTGTGGCTTTAGTTTCTACATAACTCTTTCAGCAAACGCATACACATTAACTTATGTTCGTTCCATTTTCTTAATTATAAACTAATATTATTATAGCAAAATAATTTTCATCACAACAGGTTTAGAAACTAGGTAAACGTTTTCACAAAAAGATAATTATAATATTCTTGTTTAGAATGCATTACAATCACGTGAATAAATGCTAAATGTGGGGGGTGGTTTACTGAAAAATAGTGTTCAGTGCAAAGCCAGTAACTTTGTAATTGTGGCTGTGGTTGTGTTAAAGTGTTGTATGTACCATTTTACAAATATTAAAGTCCTATGCTAACTGTGACAATAAAGGGAAGCTGGGGCTTTGTTTTGAAGATTTTACACGAGAAAACTCTGGCGCCCACACCAGCCGACATGCTAACTCAATTGTGTTCGACAGAACTATGACAAAACATATCATTAAAAAATGAAAACCTATTATCTCATGTATAACTTCTCATTCCACTTTCAGTGACTAATTAGCTCACAATAAATTGACAGTAACAATACATTTTCAGCCCATTCTCATAACATAAACCTTTGTTTCAGCTTTGAGATTATTTCCTGTGTTCATTTTTGTCTGACAACTCAGAAAGTAGCAGCACGATTCTCTAGTAATTTAATCAATAACGAAATGAAGAAATGATTTAGAATACCTCATTTTCCAACCCATCGTTTTTACTTGAGGAAGTAAATAATGAGAATAAAATTGTGGAGATTTATTCTAAACACCATCTCCCTAACCTACTCAGATTTAGGCTAGGACCAAATCAGAACTTGAGCTGCTTTTTCAAATCACAAAGGTAATCGTACTTTTAAAATTGCTTTTTCTTTTCATGACCAGAACATTTTGATTTGGTCCCAGCCTAAGTGTCAGGATTTTTAAAGAAGCATTCCCTGAAAAACCCCCCAAAAAAACAAGAATTGCTGTTGTTTCTTACAGTTCTATCAGTTAACGTACATTCTTTCATGCTCTTAATCACTTGATTATAAGTGCTCGACAGTATTCGCCAACAGGCAGATGACATCATTGTTTGGCTTTCGAGGTCATCTTTCATTATAATTGAATAATCATAATGAATGCTGTGTGTGTGTGCTCAGATGCCTGACCTTTGCTAGGGGCAATGTACCCAGACTGTGATGAGGAACTCATTTGCGACACTGAGATTTTACACAAGCCGCACTAATTGCAGTTCACGGAGATACTCAACGTGCTCCAAGGGCCAAATAACTTCCAACTTCCTCATACAAACGACATTTTATACAGCTTCTGAAACATTTGCTCAATTTTCGTCAAGGCATCGGAGCACAGAGAAGCATTTATCTGAGTCATAGCAACATGACAACAAAAAAAGCACTAAAAAAAGGAAAATAAAATCGATTTTTTTCCAGAATAATTTGTCTCTGAATGATGTGGACACTACTGCGCCCAGTGCTGGGTTTTAATTTGAGATGTAAGCAATGTATACCAACTTTTTCAAAAAGTAAGAAACAACATTTAAAATTGTGATTATTATTTATTTTCCAGAGGCCCTTATCTACATTTATCTACAGCTTACATTTGACACATTGCCAGTTTATACAGGCTGGGTAACTACTGACGCAGTGCAGGCAGAACGCCTAGCCCAAACGTGTGTTCCACCCCTAAATTACACTTGCAACCATCAGATCACAAGAACAGTTTCTTAACCAATTCTCCACTTTGACGAAATTAGTGGACTTCCCCCCCGTCGACTCTTTTTTCAGAGGGACATGCAGAGAGTGCTAAAAAAAACCAGAAGACATAACAAAGCCTGACATTTTACAGCGTTGCATGGGATATCAGCAACACGCATTTTCTCAGTCAAATAACTATTCATTTATCCGGATCCTCGCATTACTTTTTGCTGCTGACGTTTGATTTAGGGAAGGTCTTGCTAACCACTTGGGGAAATGGGAAATGCCAAATGTTAAAGAAACAACAAACATCCACAATTAAAGAGAATTAATTCCCACTGGAGACGACAAGGAGCGGAGTAACGCTGATCCCCATCAGTAGATATCCGGACATTCAGTGTATTTCCTATCAAAGTACCCTCCGGTGTAGATCCAGTCCTGGGTGCCTGTGTATGGGTTTGTACCCGACTGGAACCACCTGGAAACACATGAACCACTATTATACAGTCATCATATATAAGGAAGATTGTCTACTGAATCTAAACAGTAGAGGCGTAATAATAAGGTTTACCTATTGAAATGCTACAGTGTACGATGGCCTCACACCACTAAACAGACATGTGCTATGGTAATAGCGTTTACTGGCCCGCTGTAGCGACGGTGTCGAAGGCTCACCTGGTCAACCACTCCCCCTCACCCTTGGCAAGTTCTTTGCGGGCCGCCCTTTGCTTCTCCTCTAGCCTTTCCTTCTCTCTGCTGGCCAGATCTGCAGAGCAGAGCAGAGCAAAAGCAGGCTTTGGTATATCTAAGCTTCAGTTGAATTATTTATACAATAAAGCAGAGAAGCAACTTTAATAGGACGCTATCATTATGATTTTTTTTTTATAGGTGCAGGACAAAGATAATGTGAAGGGAGGGTACCGATGTCGCCGTTCTCCATGGCCCTGATATCGGGCCTCAGGCGGCAGTCTGTGGGTGCCAGGACTGCATCCATTCCTGGTTCCAGCTCATTTAGGGTGATGGCAAAGTTTGTGAAGTTATACATCTGTAGAAAAAAAGGACCAAGGAACTAAGACCAGCAAGGAACTAATGGCATCTGCGCTGTTCCACGTCCCAGAACGAACAACGTTATTGGACACATCCTGAGGGGATCTTCAGAGGGGACAGGGATCGTCTGAAAGGAGGGGAGATCTTCTGAAGGGAGACGACATTCTGAAAGGAGGGGGGATCTTCTGAAGGGAGACGACATTCTGAAAGGAGGGGGGATCTTCTTGGTTGGACCTGTGTGGTTTCCACTTTCCCATCACACTCACCTCAGTAGAGTGTGCAGGGCGCGACGATATCCTCCAGAGCAGAGTGCTACCAGGGACCACCGGCACCGTTTCCTGCACCTCTGGCATGTCGTCTGAATCGTCGTTCTCAGCCTGGAGGCTCTCCTCCTGCAGGTTAAAAAAAAACATCACTCAAGTGCCTCAGTCCCCTTTTCACTGTCCTACTACTGTCCTATCAGCTCAACTACAAGGTCCCTATATAGTTACATGCACGTTTTACTTAAATCAAATAAATCAACGATTGGGCTACATAAAATCAAGTACAGCTATACATGGTAATCTGATAAATAGGTGAAAGAAAGCAATACGAGTGCTAAGTGCAGAATTGTGGTTGAAGAAGGTTCCCTACAGCACCTACAGACTAACAACCAACCTACATTATTCTTATTTTACCTTCATTTAATATCGCAGAACGCAAACTGCATTAAAACGAAAAACAAAGAAACTAAATTAACAAAGTATACAAATGACATGAATCACCCCCCACACACACACACACACACACACACACACACACACACACACACACACACACACACACACACACACACACAC
>JAOVYW010005909.1:0-11905 GCA_025775045.1 Hiodon tergisus
TATATGGCTGAGACCATACACTACGGGGCAGTGGAAGCTTGTTTAGAGCACTGAGCATTGGGTAATTTCCAAATTTTTCTCAATGCCTAAATCAGGAGTATAAAACTCCAGTCCTGCAGTGCCATGGATTCGGCTGGTTTTCTAAGTCTGAAATACACCTGGAAACACCAGGTGTGACTCAAATTAAATAATGCCTTTGGTCCTGGAGATTCGCAGTGTCTGCTGGTTTGTAGTCTATCATGGCTCTTGGAGTAATGTAACACAGGGTTTATCCAGCGTACATTTGTGACTAGTGTTCGGTGTTTTAAACTGTACACACGGGCAATTGTCGGTGTTTGAGGAGAACAGAGCTTTATTCCAAATCATTTTGCATTTCAAGAAGTGGTTTAGTGCAGCAAATAAACACATACTCAACTGCGACTCAATGAATGGAACGACTGGGCCGTTGTCTTGAATGGCTCCAGACACACATTGGTAGTCCTTTGTTGCTGAACTAAGGCAAGCTCAGTGAGGTTTGGTGCATGGTGTGTTACTTGCTAGTGGCTTGTCTCCTCCTTTCCCCCCAGTCCCGCAGCTCACAATGACTACTACCCTTGGATGTGTGTCATTTTTGCTGTCTTACTTCTTATACTGTTCGCACACCAGGGGTTTATGCTATTTTCCTCACCTAGCAAAGATGTAGAAAAGACCACTAAATTGGAGCCTCACAGTTAAAATTATTTTGTTCATACATTGTATTGACCCCCCATTAAGGGGGTGTGAAATTGTTTCTGCAGTCACTCGTACCAGTGTCGATGTGACGGCTCCCAGAGCGGCCCAGGAGATGTGAAGCAGTGTAGTCTTTGAGGACTTATGGATTCCTTACGAGATTCACTGCCTGCTGGTAATAGCTCATTTATCAGGGTTTTTTAATGTAACAAGATTCAAATAAACTCTTTTTCCCCATCCAGATCGTTAAGCTCAGGATTTAAATGCCTGCCCTTTTTAAACCTTTAGACACGCGGGTGATTTGGTAGCATAAAATGACCAGATTTCATAAATGTTTTAGCTCTCTATGAACTTTATGTGTGAACTGGAACATTTGAAAGGCTATCACAATGTGTTCTGTTGTCCTTTTGAATTGTTTTTTGATAAGATCTGTATTGGAAAATGACCTCTCAATTTGGCTGCTGTTCGGCATTTAGGATGCCGTAAGAAAGGGGTCTTGCGGTTTGGGAGTGTGGATCTATTCTGGATGCTGTATTCCACAGGGCTTATAAATGTGTATTGTCTAGTGATTGTGTCTATGTGAACGCTATGCCCAAAGATGGTTAGGTTAACCTCATGTTAGTACATTAGAATGTCCCCAGGTTGTGGTGTACAAGTATATTTTACACAGTGTGTCATAATGAGGTATTTGGTTCTAACACAAACCAGACATCCTTTGAATTGGTGGAAGGCGAATGTTCTGCTTAGGAGGAACACTGGACTGCTGGCAGTAAGAGATCCATCAGCTGTCTGACTTCCAGTTTAACCTACTTTAAAAGGCTCAGCAGATATTCCCACTGAACAGACAGCCCAGATCGATGTGTTTGTACCTGTGCATTTGTATGATATTTAAAAATAACTTTGAGCTCAGATAAGCATGTGACAGAATGAGTCAATACATGTACAGTCGTGACCAAGGATTTTGCTACCCTTACCCTTTTTTCTAGTAACTCACAATTTTTCCCTAAAAAGAAGCTGAAAGTATTTGATTTCAACAATTTTTTATTTCATTGGTATTACTGAACCTATTATTTTTTATTCAGAACTTAATATATCAATTTAAACTGAATAAACAGAAATGGCATTGACAAAATCATTGACACCGTAGACTTAATACCCTAGTATTTAGTATAACAAGTCTTTGGTCATATGACTGCAATTAAGCACTTCCTATTGTGATTGATCAGCTTCCTGCATCTCTGTACTGGCAGTTTTCAATGGGATTTAGATCTGGTCTCATTGCTGACCACTTCAGAATAGTCTAGAGTTTTGGTTTTGAACCATTCCTGGATGCTTTTTGAAATGGGTTTGGGGCCGTTGTCCTGCTGGAAGACACATGAACTTTGACGGAGGCCCAAAACTGGATCCGATGCTTTGGTATTGATGCCATGCACACGCTCAAGGCACCCAGTGCCAGAAGTTGCAAAGCAACACATCAGTGAATCTCCACCGTGTTTGATTGTATTTGTATTTTGTTTTCTGTAAACATAGAGATGGTATACTTTACCAAAACCTCTAATTTGGTCTCATCTGTCCACAGGACATTCTCCTAGAAGGGTTTTGGCATGTTCAGATGGGTTTTGGTAAAAAGCAATCCGGCTTTCTTATGTCTCTCTCTCTCTCAGCAGTGGGGTCCTCCTGGGTTTCCTACCATATAACCCCCTTTCATAGAGTTGACGACAGATGATGCAAGTTGAAACCGTCGTACCAGTTGAGGTGCTTTCTCCGCAAGTTCTCTGGCTACGGCCAGGGAAGTTGGCTACTGTGGCAGGGGCCTTAAACTACTTGATAACATTGCATACGGAAATAGGAACAAAATTGTCTCTGGAGACTTGTAGCCTTCAGATTGTCCATGCTTGGCTACAATCTAGTGTCTGATCGCTTCAGACAGTTTTCTTTCTTTTCTCCATTATCATTGCCATTATCATGACAAATTTAAGAAAAACCTACAGTGAGGGGTCCCAAGACTCGGCAAATTGTCATTGCAAATGGTGAGACATTTCTATCCTGGTGGGAGTGGTCTCTTCCAGGATGACAATGGCCCCATCCTCAGGGCACTGAGTGGTTTGATGAGTGTGAAAATGACGTGAATCATACGCTATGGCCTTCAGTCACCAGTCACGCATCCCAATTGAACACCTATGGGAGAGTCAGGACAGTGCTCTCCACCACTATCATCAAAACACCAAATGAGGTGAATATCTGGAAAAATGGTGTTCCATCCTTCCAGTTGTTGTGATTATGAGCACTTTCAGCCTTACCCTCTGCCTCGGCCCCCCACAATGTTTACTTCATTTTTGGAATGAGCCAAGATCTCCCCCTCAGCCTTAGCATTTCTATCCAATTTTTTTTCCAGTATTATTAAGTCCAACCAATTATCCCCTCAACCCCTATATTTACATTAATAAAAATGAGACCCCCATTCCAAAATGAACAAAAATGATTACCGCCGCCTTGCCTCTTCCACAATGACTGAATTGGCAATGAACTGTGAATGCCTGTTAGAAGTATTTTGCATGCACTTAGCTTATCCCCTTTTTCCTCTTTGTTGAAGGAGCAATGCTGTATGCTGCTTGTTCTTCTCGTTTATGCAACGATAAAGGTCGGCCTGGAACTATGTTAATTTTATTTTCAGCCTTGGTTATGCAGATGAGCGTTGCCCCTTCATTTTATCTCTCTTTTGTAAAGAGATAAAAGGGGGCCTGTGAAACACTTGGTCATAACAGTCATTTAAAGGAAAAGACACCGCAAAATGGTGGCGGCCTGTATCAGCCGGGGCCCTGTGAGATCTGCTGCCTAGCCCGTGGGGTGGGACGCCCCGACCAAACCGGTGTGGGTATAAAGGTTGGGGGCACAGTATAGCCTGCTATGGGAGCTGCTTCCGATCCCCCATCCTGCAAGTGTGGTTTAAAAGGAGCTTTGTGTTCGGTTTTACATTCAGTCTAAATGAGTGACTGCTGCCCTTTAGGTCTCTGCAGTATCAGGCTTATGCTTTTTTTATTGCTTGCGCACAAGTTTACTCAGACAAACTAATCTGCTGACGAGTACAACACACTGGTCTACCGCATGGCGTGAGTGCTGGGGCGTTTCATTGCTAGATATAGGCGCACACTAGGATCTGCTGTGTTAAATGCAAACACAGGTTAGCTGCTGTCCTATTGGTATACCAATAAAGGTATTGACAATGAAGCAAAAGCCGTTATTGATATTGGGTAAATACTAACCAATCTTTGTTTCAGCTCTAAATTAGCTGGAATTAAACTAAATACCTAACATGATCTCATTCCTTCAGAAGAATTTTGATATCTGGCTGTCATTCTATTCCTGTTGTCATGGAGATCTTCATGCTCCATCATTCATGTGATGCCACTATTGTTTCATAGTTCAAG
Organism: Hiodon tergisus; assembly: GCA_025775045.1. Taxonomy (NCBI): domain Eukaryota; kingdom Metazoa; phylum Chordata; class Actinopteri; order Hiodontiformes; family Hiodontidae; genus Hiodon; species Hiodon tergisus. The sequence continues at coordinate 4,137 of JAOVYW010005909.1, forward strand.
TCTTGCAGCGTTTACATGCATTATGCTACTGCTCTGCTACATTGAGTTGTGGTGGTGTTTGTCTTCAACAAGTGTTTTTAATCACAGCTGGGGGCTCTTTTTGGTTAAAATTTTCAAAATTTTGTTTGCCAGCCCTTTGCCTTTAATCTTACGAATGGCCTCTGGGTTTTTCCAAGATTACAGAGAAGCACAGATGACCCCCCTCCCTTCGGAAATGCTTTCTTTGACGTTTACGTTTACGTTTGGTAAATATGTAGCATGAAGGTAGCCTGGCATTTGCACATGTAGAGATGCTGAGAACCCCATGTATAGGCCCATCTGAAAAACAATATACCCCTTGTTCAATATTCGCCGTAACCGAACCTCTTTGGGTTCAGTTTCCAAACTTCCATACCATAACACAATGTTGCCTGGTATTAACCTATTTGAAATAAAACTGGATTTTTACTGCACTTGCTCATCAACAACAGCAGTGTTTGCTATTAAAACCCACATGTAAGGTTTAGGTCTAGTTCTTGTTCAATAATGTCCCTTTTCTGTTTTTATTTGAATGTAATAACAGGCTGAACTTTGTAACTCACCTTCTAAATGAGAGTGATAGTTCATGAGAGACACAGAACCACTGCGTGTTTAGCTTATAAATTCCACTGAATTATGCACTTTGAATAAGAGAAGTAAAATAAGCCATGGAACAGTCAATTTAAAGAAATCAAATGGCTTAATTCAGCTTGTTCTGGCTCATTATTAAATAGGTTATAGGTTACTCTGAAGGAAGACGGCACTGAATGAGCTGAAACCAGCTGAAATGTTTATGGGGAATAAATTAATGATCTCTCATGCGTGCAATGTTTTGCCCAGTTGTGCCTTTAAAAAACAGGATTGATTGACAAGCACAGAAAGCCTATGTGAAGAAAACTAATTAATAGTTCATTAGTTTTCATTTTAATTTGTTTTTAAATGCACCCTCCCAAAAAAGGTTTTCAGTGCGACTACAAAAATGTTGATGCACATTCTTTCATTTATTTGAATTAATTTTCATTTTTATGTTAATTTTCAGGCTTTACAGTTTTTGGGCCTGAAGAAATGGCTGAAAGTCACCTCTGAGATAGAAGCAGATCATCTGTTTTAGTTTGCATTTATATCATGAAGTAACTGCAGCTATTCATAATTGACTTACAAAATGAATACCTTTCCTTTAGAACCATAGGATGTAAATGAGAGTTGCAGAGATGTATTATAAATAAGGTTTGTTATTTGACCAATCAGGGGGAAGATTATGATAGGTTAAGTAGGAGGCATACAGTTTTAGTTATAAACTGCATGTTGTTGGAAGCAAGATTCAGTTCAGAGCGTTGCCATAGTAATGGGAAAGGAAGTCTAAGTAAAAAAAAAAGAAGCAAGGATAGTATTTGGAAAAGTGCCTCCTTTTACTTATCATCCCCTCCCTACCCCATGCTGGCACGTAAACAACTTTGTACAAATCCCCTTAAAGCATTTCCCATAATCCCCTTAGCCGGGTATGGCAGAAGGAGAATGGGTGTAAAGAGTAATGCATTCTGCTGCATGTAGTGTTCCCTTCCAGATGCTACCTACATCCCCTACCCTGATGAGCTGAGGGGTGCTCTGACCAAGGTCAGGGATTCGGCTGGAGCCCCCTCACCCCTCCGCCACTGCCTAGACTAGACACTTCAGTGCAGAGATGGGGCAGTGTGTGTGGAGGAGGTTGTTATGGTTGAGTAAATTGGTCACAAACAATAAATTTTTAAAACCCATCTATCTAATAGGAATTGGGAATCAGGCTTTCCCCTGTGAATTATTCAGTAAGGATGGAGAGGTGGACAAAGGAGGGGAGGAAGCCAGACGAGACAGCGCTCCTCCAGCTGGTTCGGTCCATGGGGACTAGGTCGCCAGGTGGGCCGATTACATGGTGGCTCACTGGGGCATAAATCACAGCCAAGCAAACGTGCCCCTGGCGAACGGAAAGCGCAGGACAGGGTTTCTGGGACAGGGAAAAGGATACATTGGTCTGACAGTATGATGAACTAGGATTGCTAAGCCGTTTATTACCAAAGGGATCAGTGTGGTTGGGAATCTCCAGCTCGTTTTGCTCAGCCCTGTGTCCTGCTGTATTCCTAATATAGGCAGAGAGTGAAGATCACAACTTAATATAAACACAAAGCACTGAACATTTACCTTGCTGCTAATTTCAGTGGTTGCATTTAAAATTTTGCACCCTCACAATATTTTTGACTGAAGTGTGAAAACTATCAAGCAGTGTAGTCTGCATTTGTTATTATAAGGCTCCCAGTTGTGAACTGTATATTTTCAGTAGTCACTCTGATTGTTGGTGGTTTATAGATCTGGAAGCTTTAGCCTGCATTCCTTGTGTACATTGATATTTATTTTCATCTTAATAGGAACTGAATGGATGTTATGGACGATAATGCCCATATGCAGTGTATACTGCTGTCACTGTCATTCTCTCTTCTCAACCTCACTGTTTTTTGACAGTCTCAGGTACCATCCAAGGCCCTGTCTCTGAACCTAGAAGCTTGTGGAACATGACCCTGTCTCTGAGTCTAGAAGCTTTGGAAGATGGCCCTGTCTCTGAGTCAAGAGGCTTACAGATTATGACCATATCTTTGAGCTATATGGCTACACTTTTTTTTTTTTGATGAAGTTTTCAGAACTCTGATTCCTTTGGCATCTCAGAACACCATCACAAGCCTCAGGAAATTATCCCTATGGGGTTCCTGGCTTAAGATCTCAGAAGATCTCATTGCTGCAAGCGGCCTGAACATTGTGTCTGCATGTGTATGAGCACACTATCTTCCTTGTGAAAAATAAAAGGCACAGTTGCCTTCCTACTGAGTTTCTTGTACCAGTTACGCTGGACTTGTCTCTGTCTTCCCACTCCATGTTGAAATTACGTAACATTGCTTAAGTCTTTTTTTCCTGATTTACTATGCTTTATTAATGCAATTCTGTATTTTTATTTAGAGGCCATTGGCAGCCATTAGCCTGTATTTTCTAAGGGCAGTAGAAGAGGTTTTGGAGATTAACTGTAGCTATGGAGGCAGGTATGGCAGAGATTTTGGTGTGAAACTTCTGACTGAAATGTTTGGATTTTTATAGAGGAGGTGGTGGGTGTGAACTCCTACAGTCCAGGGATTGAGATTTCATCGAGAGAAGCCTCTGAAGGGAACTGGGCTCTTTGATGTTTCTTCAAGGCTGTTAAATCCTACCTGAAAAGGTTCGGAGGTCTGCAAACAAAAAAGCTGTGTGCCTGGCTCAAAGGAAAGGGGTCGAGAGACATGAGCCAGAGGAGCAGAGAATTTTATTCACTTTTTTTTTATACCCTTGGTATGTCCCATCATAGTGAGAGGGAAAGGAGATGGGAGGCTGGTGCTCCTGGGATTGACTGGACTGATTCTTTTTATCTGCCATTTACTGTAGAGCTGTTGAGGATGTCTTCTAATATCTGAGCTGTTGCTGGAGTCCAACATTGGCTGGTTATGACATATTAGTTATGTGTCTAGCTGCTCTGCCTTTGTATTGAAAAATCCTATATTATTATTAAGCCCTGAGTTGTCTTCACTCCAGGTGGTGTGTCATCACTCCCACTCCCAAGTCACACAGAATGAAACCAGAAGGGTTACGCAGAATGAAACGGAGATCCACAGCAACACAGTTACCAGAGATCAAACCATCTGGGGAAAGATAATTATGTTTTTGCAGAGGGCTCTTCGGGAAAGGCACATGCACATAAAAATAGGCCTGTAGATTGTCCTGTTGTTGGTAAATGAAAAAGTGATTAACATGAACAGCGCATAGAAAAAGGCCCCCACTAAGGTGTGTAGTGTAAAGTGACAGGAGCACTGTGAGATAAGCTTCTGTATGGAGATTACTGCCAGTCTCATCCTCAGCTTTGTCTCCTGGCCCTTTGCTGTCATTCTTTTTTAGGGGACGGAGGAAGAATGATTTGTGCTGAATTCTTTGTATGGAAATTTAAAATCACTGATCGACATCTGAAAATCTGTTGCATTTTTAAAGTATTGGCTCATTTGTACCAACACACTGCCCTAGCCTGCATTAAAATGTTGATAAACAATCCCTTGTTGCCCCTGGAGATGGATGGAAAGAGGGAGAGGAGACTGGAGGGCTTGGACATGATGACGGAGAGAGGAGAATTAAAGGCACTTGTATGCTTTAGTTTAATAGCTGTTATACCTGTAGGCAGGCCTGTAATTTCATTTTGCGCTGATTAGTTAAGCTCTGTGTAGTTATTCAGTAGTAGACTCTCAGAGAGCTCACTGTATAGTTCCATAGTAGGCCCAGCAATGGCTGCCTCCAGGCCCCCACTGCCCCAGCACCTGTCCCCTTCACACCCATGAGAATGTGTGACTGCTGTCTGTTCATTCCAGCACACAGCAGCCTTTTGTTTCTGCCTGCTTGGTGTGAAGAGATTGGGGTTTACTACGCTAGGTGAGTGGTATGTTTGTTAATGTTGTTTCAGAACATCATGGTTTGTGACACACATTTTAAACTCTTTCAAGGCTCATCTTCTGCCGTCTGAGTTTTTGGTTTCTTTACAGCTTCCAGGCCAGCCTCTGCGAGTACACTGGATCGTAACTCTGGCTTCCACAAAACTCTGAAGGAATAATCCACTTATTTTAAGCCATGTCTGATTCTGTTAGGTTTAAAAGTCCAAGTGAACGGAAGGGGTGATCTGGTGTCTTAAATGTAAAATAATTAGCCAAGAGGTTAAAAGCTATTACATTGCTTAAATCTGTTGTGCTTAGTTGTATGCGACCCTTGACATTTGTGATGCATACAGTCCATTCCATTTCTAGGTATAACTGAAACATGATGTAGGTGAACTGCTAACTGGTTCTGCTGTTTTCATGACCTCTCAACTGCAGGGTTGGTTTAACTGGAGGTTAGTACACAGGAAGGCTTTCAGCTACTGCACTCAATATAGTAACTGTCTTATTGCAGGCTTTCCTACAGTGACATCTCAAGCTGCTTATTGAGTTTCACCTACCGCGATCTCCTTATTCACTGTGAGATCAGGCTTCTTTGCAACCAATTCATACAAAAGTCATTCAAAAATATACAACATGTATGTAAATACATAATTTAAATTACATTAAATTTGTCGAATTGTAAAGGCACTTATTTGTCTCTAAGTGCAGAGTTTGTGCTGCTTTTAAATAACATTTTGGAGAACCACTGCATGTCATGCTGAATGGAGGAGAGGCTCGTCCCTTCACACTGTACTGTGGGCCTGCTGGGGCCTGGAAAGCAGACCACAATGGTAGTTTAGCCTGGAACCCAGATAAATCCATGGCACTCGGTCAGCTGAACGGCTCCAACATCAACAAAAGCTTATACGACAAAATGACCTTCCACTGAATTGTGGGAGTCTAAATTAATGTTGTATGTTTTGTGTGGGTGTGTGTACTAGTAACAATTGTAAACGAATAAAAGAAAGAAAGATAAAATTTAGGAAGGCATTAATTGTCTACATTTGTCAGTTTGTATTTTAGCACATATTTATTCAATTCCTTTGATGGTGTGGAAGACCCGGCAGACGTAGGATAATTAATTGAGGCACCCCAGACTGGACACCTGTCCATCAGAGACAGACACGCATGGTCTCACACTTGCACGCACACTGGGCCAATTAAGGAGTCAGCAAACTTAACTTAAACTTACCCCCTTAAAAGCACCCTAAGGAAACCCCCACGGTTTTTTCAGGCAGTTCCTGAAACCGAAATCTTTTCCAACATTTTTTTATTTAGAAAACATTATGTTGTAGTGCTTACAGTATAATGTATCTGAAAACTGAACTCTAGCTTCTTGGCTAGGGTAGCATGAACTTGGGTTTGCAGGGTCGAAAGTCAAAATTGGATTCAGTTTTTAAAGCATGATCTGTGTTGGTGTGATGGAATGATAGATGGTGTGGGGCAAGTGGTTGGGAAGGGTTTTCTTCTGTAACCTTGAAGGAAACATGAGTAGAAAAACAGATATATCCCATCATGCCTTTGCACAGGATCAAAGGGAAATGGGCTTTCACTCAGATTGCTTAGCTTGAGGCCATCGTATGAGCTGACTTTTTTTTTCCCCCTCACAATGTTCTTTGTGCTTTAAAAACCTTTTCAAATTATCACAGAAAACAAACATCAAAATATCAAACAGATTTATGAGTTCTTGGTTTGCCTTACCTTATAATGGACATTTAGAGCGCTGTCCTTTTTTAATCCTTTCAGGTTGTATTTAAATCATTTTCAACTGAATGACAGAAAATGAAATGCTGGAACAGCTGTATACATGAATGGCCTCTGTTTCCTGTCGTTTTCCTGACTCACTGAGCACAGCTCTCTCAGAATGTATTCAATTCTCAGTTAAATAACCTTTTCTTGCTGAAATGGGGAACTGCCGAAATGTTAGGGGGAGGGAGAGAGATGAACATGGAGATGAAAATGGTTATAAATTATATATGTGGCTTATTGTACCCAGAGACCTGCTGTGCTTTTTACGGGTCTACTTTGAAGGACAGTGTAAATCCCACTTCGGGCCTTGCGATATGCGCCGAGGTCCCGCACAGGCTCAGGCAACACACTGACCCTAGTCAGCTGGTCCTTTTGGCCCAGAGGGACCAAAGAGACTACAGATAACTATTTGCCACACCCTGTTTCCCTCGGGCCAGCCTTGGACAACCATAGGGGTCTTTATTAACTTGCTCATTGGCACGGCTGCTCTTCCCTTCAAGCTTGTGCATCACAGAGATGAAGTCCGACCGACAGTCACTGGGGGTGGCCACCAAAAAATGGAAGGAAAAAAAGGAAGACCTCAATTAACCAAAAAAACCTGAACCCGTTTCACAGTGGCATAGTTCTCTTATAGCTCTAGCATGTCTCACTTCTCTGTTTCCCATCTCAAGGTTACTAAATCTGTTGTAAAATATGTCCCTCTACACCAAGCCATAATTGAATGCAGTACTGATGTGCCAACACCACATATTAATCTCCTCCTTTAGGGAAATTAAATTTGCTATGGAAGGTATTCTTCTATGGGACAAGACATTTTCAAGCACCAATGGCAGAAGACTGGAAATTTATTATGATGAAAACTGTGATGGAAAGTCATTATTCATACACATATCAATCACACATTTAAAAAAATGGAACTGGCAATGATTTCCCCAATTTAGAATTACCAACTGTGCAAATGCAGGGATGGTGAGGATCTACAGTTGGTCTCTTCTGATCCACTTGCCTTCAAGACACCCTTCATTTTATACCCTGTTGTCAATGTCGCCCACTCAAGATATTCAGCGCAGATTAGTTGAGAACCGTCTCCCCCCAACGGCACTGTTTTGCCTGCAGGTGCCAGGAATATAGACAGGAGACGCTGGTTACTGACAAGCTTAGTGAAGCCCTACCGGTTTCCACCTACTGTTGGTGTACAACACACTTTTTATAATGGTAAAACAAAGCTGGTGAAATATGATTAAATATTAAACATTACAAACTAAATTGACATCATATTGATGGACAATATCTGTGACTGTTAAAGGTCACTTCTGGTTATTTTCAAACTTACCTACACTGGGTTATGGAAATATGTCTAATAGAAGATTAAAACCTGAAAACCTTTTTTGTTTCTGGGTTCCCTGAAGCAGCTGTGTAGGACAATGGATAATAGTTGATGGAACTAGATGGTTGTGTGCTGGGTGATTATGGCGGGGGGGGGGGGGGGGTTAC
>JAOVYW010005911.1:3311-43568 GCA_025775045.1 Hiodon tergisus
CAAGCTAGTCGAAGATGCATGTTATTGTATTATTATTATTATTATTATTATTATTATTATTATTATTATTATTATTAATTAAATTGCTACTACTAGTACTACTGTGCAAATTACTTTGTTTAGACTATCGTCAACAACATAATATTGACATTTCAGTTTCCAGATGCTGTCTACATTTTCAGAAAATTAACTTATTGTGCTTTTATCCTACCAGAATATTGTCAAATGATTGTCAAAGTGGCCCCATGAAATGCTCAATATGGGGTGAGAAATCAAAAATCAAATCATGTAGAGCAAGACTCGGAATCATAAAATGAACTCAGGGGGTCATTTGCGCAGATATATGCTAATTGTCTGGTTCATGTGCTAGAGTATAAAAAATACAATTCCCACTGCTCATTTCGGTTTTGAGTTTTTCGAACAGCCGTGCATACAGCAATAGCACTTTAATAAGAGATTTTTAAGTTTCATAATGTTCAGTGTTTATATTTTAAATATTCGATTCCATGCGTTGGTGCTGCATGCGATTACAAAACGAAAGTTGCAAGGATCAAGGCAACTGCTAAAAGGTCAAAATGTATTTTAAAGCATCCAAACCTAGTCGACCTGTTGACGCAAAGTTGCTTGGCGGTTTTATTTATTACAAGAAACACACTTTTAAGTTTTGATTGAGTCTGAGTAACTTATGAGGAAGACTTATGGTGGCGATTCGGAAGATTTTGAAGAAAGCAGTCGCGCCCTTCCCAAACCAACGTTTCGTTGAAATCGTGCAATCAGGGACTATAGCTCCTTACTTTCATCGGGCACTATTGAGTGTGATTAGTCATTTAAGCACTGAGAAATTGCTCCCCCATCCAATCTTCGTTTCACTGGACTATAACATTAACGGGGGATGATAGAAACCTCCACAACAAAGTATCGTCACAGACACAATGACAGCCTGTTTCAGAACATGTCTCCATGGCCACTTACTGTAGTCAGTGATCCATTCAATTTTGTGAGGAACATAACGCTGTGAGCAAAATTTATCTATTCTATTTTAATGGGCCAATAAACGGGCTGCTACTCTTCATTATATCTTATCAGGACTTAAGCAGAGGAGAGAGCTTTATTGTTTCCTCGTTGTACTTGTATTTACAAAGAGAATACAAACGTTGATTTTATTTATCTTTGAATTGAAGAGTTTTTCGGAGTGCTAGTACTCTGCTGGATTCAAGCAAGAAGTCAGACAACAATTCAACAGAAAGACGTGCTCCTTGTTTACACATGCGCTTTCGACCGCCTTCACAAAAGCGGAACTGGCAGTGAAAAGAACTGTCTATACAGCGTAAAATTCAGAAACCCCTCACACGAACAAGCAAATCTAATTACGGTGGGGGAACTAAAACTTATCTACAGAGGCACAAAACGATACAGCTAACTAAGCTAAACTACAACACAATAACGTCATTAAAAGGCGGAACTTTAAACACGCTATTTACATTATTAACAGTTCGGGGGCAAGGCTTCCCAGCAGCCCCCTTGGGGATAGTTGAACGCCATTAGCAGGGGAAGCGCTGCTTTCCATCCCCTGTTACACTATGTATGTACTGTATTATAAAATATCCACAAAGCAGGTCACAGGTTTTTACAGGTTCAAATCAGTTTATTTGCTGATTGTATGTCATTAACATTTTAAGTATGTAATAATTTCTAAGCCAACCGTTGTTGTATAACATACATGCCCTATAGTTAATGATATGATTTAGTATTACTGACAGTCCAGTTAGCTTCTGCTATCCAGTGAAATCTGATGTTTTTCTTTTTTTGAAATTGGAAAGAAATCTTGAACTTCTCTGAAGTTATATAAATGTATAAATGGCAATAAAAGAAGATAAATGTATTTGGGGTAAAGCTGGATTCATGGATATTTTGCAAGCGTCGTACTTATTGTTCAGAGAGCAATAAAAGAGCTCGTACTAAAAAAAGTGTTTATTTATCACACATAGGAGTACTTCAAAAATCATACTTCAGGTTGTCAAAGAGTATACTGGTGACTGTCAGCCTTTCAACATTTTTGTGCACCATTTTGTGATATCTTACATTTGTAATAATATTATAGTACATTTTAATCTTCTCTTCAGCACAGAAAAGCCCCATTATTATTTTTGATGACTGTGGTTTTTGCTTAATGAAGTGAAATTTAATTACATTTTCTAAAATCTAATTTAAAAACTAGGGACAAACCCAGCAAACAAGGATCCACACTTCAGAAACACTGTTACCAAGGTTACTACCTGCGCTAAGCTTTCAACAAACTGACCTGCAGAAATAATCAAAGATCAGCTAACGTTTGAAGATATGTTTGTGGAAATGTACGTGCTTTTAACATCTGTAAAGTCAGGAACCTGAACCGACACCTTCTCCATTGTTTGAAGGTTTGGCTCATGCAGTGTTCTAGCCGTTTCAGAAAAGATCATCAGAAGAGGCATCAGAACAGTGCCTCCAGACTTCAAGGACACACATTATGCACTGTCTATCCTGTGGATAACAACAAGAAGGATGGTCTGTCCACTCTGCACATTATTCTGTCATTTAAGTTGTCAATCAGTGTATTAACTAATTTACACATGCCACACAAAGTCTAGGAAAAGGTATGATTCTTTACCCCGTCACCCCCAACCTGCTTTAAAAATCTCATCCTCCAACTTAAAATAACAAATCTGAATCGCTGGTCTTTTATACTCCTCTCCCCCAGGTAAATCAGCATGGGAACCGGATGTTGCCAACGCCCCGCGGAGAGCAATGTCATGGTGAGTTTGTAACAGGCCACTTCTACTTTGAAATAGCCTATTTAGCTTTCCAAAAAGCCTTTGGCCCTTTTTTTCTCTTGACGGGCACAGAGCAGCTTTACCAGTTACACTTAAACACAGCATCTTACAGGGCCAGTGTACAAGAAATACATACAATCCTAAATTAAATATACTTTAAACTCTGTCATAACCTCAAATTAATATCACTTCTTCCAATATTGTATAATTCAATTTTATATTTGAAATGTGATCATATCAAGTGCTGTTGGGCAGTTTCATGGATATTTACTGATTCTGATTGACAATTGTTCATCACTTTAATACCCTCAGCAGCTTATACATTTTTCCTATATCAAATCTGATCAGCAGTAGAAATTGTTAGTACGACTCTCTCATTTACTGGTCTTCCGATGCTTGTCTCTCATGTGAAAAACCTTGCGACGGCTTCTCCAAGCCTGCCTTTGTCCTGCACTCTCTGTGCCTAATCACTGATTTTATTAGTGATTCAGTACCTGTGTGTATTCAATTCATATTTAATTATTTTATTTTATTAAAATTTTACCGGCACTCTCTCTCCTTCCAAAAGTCGTCTTCTGCTTACAAACAACTTCTGCTGTATTGCCTTTCACCCCAGTCTGTACTTTTACCTCAGTCTCATCATCATCAGTGTAATCAATGGCTTCGGTGTGAAGGGACATATGCGCTGCTTCAATGTGTGAGCTGCAAAGGTCGTTGTGATTCAAAGGAAAGGCAATTCAAGTTTCAGGCTGAAAAGATGGACAAAAAATAGTATTGAGACTCCTGATAAAAGAAGCGCGGCATCAGCTGAAGTAAAAAGTAAATACCAGTGGTCAGCACTTCTATGGCACATCTAAATTAATTTTGGTGCACAAATTACTTGCACACAGATAGTGGTTGAATGGCCTCTAGCTGTATACAATCATAGCAATTTCCATGATTCCAGAATTAAAACCTGTTTTTAAAAGAGGTTCTAAACTTACAAACTATTATCATATGATGAATTATATTCTTTACACAAGGTCTTCATATTTAAGGTTAGCATTCTTAAAATGCATAAAATGACACAGCATGATTCAGATGAAGAACATTAGCAGTAAGGCCCTTTGTTTAGATGCTAATTAAGGCTTGACCAAAAAATGAATATATTCAGGTACAAATGATGACCTTGTACAAATATTTCTTGAACCTTTTGAATTAATTTGCAACTCGGCATCAAAATATGTTACAGTTTATCTGAGGACAATGTTAAATTGCAAATTTGAAAGTACAGAATTCAGCTTTTGACTGCTAGACATTGCTAGGCACCAGGAGCCTGAAGAGCAATGGTGGGTGTAGGAATCTTGCTATGGTAGTTTGCATACCAGCAGGAACCGAAACTGTCTTTCTACTCTAATTGGCTCTGACTGCACAAACACTATTCATCACTTTCATCACGCACTACATTTGCCAAAAGTATCACAGCAATGCTATACTGCTGTGTGGCCCTGACTTGAGCTTTATTGTTGGGAATCCGTCCTCCATTCCTGGTGTGAGGCATTTATAAGGAAATCTCAGGTCTCTCCTAATGATAGCGGACAACACGTCGCAGAGTGAGGTAAAATAATGCTAAACTCTTATGTCTTTCCATCCAGGTAAGCTCAAACCACTTTTTCAGAGGTTGCCAGTCATCTAAATGAACGAAGATGCCATGAACAACCACAAGTACTAGAATAAGGATTTTCTGAAAACAACTAAGACTAAGTGTTTGCACCTGTATAGGCTCTTTACACTGTTGTTGAAGGTAATCTTTAAAGACATCCAAGTTTTTTTAACACAGTGGATCAGAGGTGAAATGTCATTGTCAGAATTGTAAAACTGTTGGTTCAAGCCCTTTCCCAGTTGTATCCTTGAGCAAGGTACTTAACTTAAAAATTGTAAATACCCAGCTGTGTAAAAGGATGACTGTAGAAACTGTAAGCTGTGTAGGTTGCTTTGGATAAAAGATTCTTCTAAGTAACAAATTGTAAATTGTAATGTTGAGAAGCGACACAATGGCATTCCAATCTTGTGGCTACGCAAACCCACGAGTGTTTTTCAAAAGTTAAAATAATTAACTTTTCAGCCAGACAATAACTAAACCCACGAGTGGCGAAAGATAAAAATGAATGTCCTTGGGGATGTAGGCAAAGTCCTGCTTGGGAATCTATAGCAAGAAAATTGCTATCCATAAACCACTACCAACTTAATCGAGGCTGAGAAACAATTCCAAGAAGAGTGGGCAAATGTATTTCCAAACTGGTGTGCAAAGTTATTAGAGACATATCCTAGAAGATTTGCAGCTGTGATTGCTGCCAAATATTGTTCCAATAAGTATTCATTTGGGTCTAAATATTATGTATATGCTCTTATTGACTAGTTTTATAGCTAGCAGTTTTATTAAATATTCTCAGTTTGAAGAGAAGAATAACATCTGTGACGGTGGTGGACTGAGTGTAATTTGTGAATGTAGCATAACATTTGTTCCTACTAATTGGATTAGTTTACAATAATGATTTGAAGACCAAATCGAATATATTTATTAATAACGTATTACTGTTAGTAAACTCATTTCTCATTTCCCCCATGTTGCCTTAGAGCACTGTCCACCACTGCAACTTCTTGCTTCAATGAGCCAGTTATGAAACTCGTGGGAGCAGGAATTTCAATGAAAACCAGTAACTGAATCCAAATTGTTCGTGATGAAATGAAGCCTGGAATGACATTGTGCTTGGTTGTCTCCCATCCCTTTTATTGAAAATGTGCATTATCTTTGAAGCTCACAAAATCTCAGTCTTGACACCTGACTTCCAATTTCTGTCGTATTCTTTTTTCCTCTAGGATCTTTCATTAGTCTCTGAGAGCTCTAAAAAGGCAGGGCTGAAGGATTCATGCGGTGTCCTCCCAATTATAGATTAAAGACAAATTACTTTTTTTACTACAGTATCCCCATCAGTCACGCCTTGTGAGAGCCACATTTGCTGTGTACGCTGGGGGTTCTGTTCCAGCAACCCCAGAGCAAATTTGGCACTCACTTTAATGGATACTGCATGGGTGTTTATATCTGTGTATTTGCAGGTGGTGACAGCACCTTAATGGGTTCTTCCCAATTCTTCCCAATTTTCCATTTTAATATACATATATAATAAAACTACAGCATTGAAACGTACACTGATTAATATAGGGAATTGAATAAAAATGTATACAATAGGTCTATCAAATGCGTTTGACGTTTATATCATTAAAGATATCTAAAAGATTAGATAATGGCAGTTCCAGACAGCGTATAAAAATAACTTATATTTGAAACTAAATAATTTTTAAGCAAAATAGCTTGAAATTAAATAGAGATTTTATAACTTAGAAGCATAGCAGTGTATTTTTCCGCATACATGCTATTCAACAGAATTTTGAAGGGAATTAGAAATACAGGATGTGTCTCCATGTTTCCCGTGGGAGTGGATTATTCCTTACTGTCTGAGCCCAGAGTTGGAAGTCTTCAAAAACATGCTGCCTACCAGATAAGATTTGGGGCAAAAAAAAGTCCCTTGGGCTCGGAAATGTCACTTGAGGATCTCAAAATGTTTAAGCGAAGAAGACAGTTGATACGTCTCCTTCTTTTGCCAAATGCCAGTATGACACACTTTAATTCCTGTCTCACTTCAGGGCTTCCCTCAAAAATCGATTCAGCACTAAGCCCAGTTGTTCCTTTTGGCCAGAACAAGCATTTTGGTCAGAACATTGCATTTACATTTTTTTAAGGCCTTTAGCAGACGCTCTTATCCAGAGCGACGTACAAAAGTGCTGTTGTTTAGGGGTTAAAGTGCAATAAGTATTTAACTGCCAAAACATGAATAAAAATAAAATATGTGTCAATGTTACCATTTAGAATTTAAAATGTAGGTGAATCAAATTCTAAGAACATCATCCTCAGAAAACTTGGTCAAATTGCCTCACATCACTATAGAGACAAAAACAAGTGTAAGTGTGATTGTTTTAAGATCCTAGATCCAGAGAAACATTAAATTATACTTCTTTAATTACATATTATATAATTGCGTCATAATTTCTAATGTTTTCCAAAAGCGAGGAGCCAGATTCCCTAGTTTAAATCTCTGTAATGCGTCTTAAATGAATTCTTGAATATTTTGAATGCATAGAATGTGATAGTTGATAATACTATCTAACAGATGTAGCCTGTTTGACACTTAAGAAAATGGTGTGCGATCAGTTACCTCTCACCTTTTGATTATTCCATTCCAAAATACTGAGCAGTTTGTTTTATAGATGAGGTCTTGAGTGTTTTTATTACAAAATTAGCCATTTAAGAGACTTTGCTGTTTTTACGGTGGCTCCTAAGTGTAAAACACAACAATAAATACGAAAACAAACATTCAAAAATACAATTTAAGGTCTCTTAAGACCGCTTGTCGGCGCCGACGAGGCGAAATCCATTAGTACCTTATCTTGCTTGTCTAATGTGCGCCGGCCTTTGTAAAGAAACAAAATGACGAATAAAAAGGCAACAACAAATTACGAAACAAAACTTTAAATTTCATATCACAACGGAAAAAAATGAAAACACAATAACAAATTGGAGCACATGACAAATTATAAAACACAGAAACATTAACTTCCAATAGGCTGATCGTGTGGAGGATGTACAGCAACGAGGAGGTGGCATTTATTTACAGATGGATCAGTACAGACAGATAACATTTACAAAACCACCTTGGCGCCAAGTATCCAGCCAAGCCATAAACAACCTTATTTTCACCATAGCTACCACAATAGTCCCTCGAACCCATTTATAAGAAGCTCGTTAGACTCAACCATTTTAGAGGCAACTTCAGATACAACATATCAACTATAATTTATATAGGTTTCATCAATACTTACAACCTAAAAGTAAGCAACTCAACAGATTGCTGTATACATTGACTACAATAACATATAGTGCAGTACTCCTAACATAGATAATTCTCCCCTCCCTAGCTACTCCCATTGCACAACCTCTGTAACGGTTAAATTGTCAGCGGAATCTTTTGGTCAGAATACCGCTGGAGCTTCGTGTTGCTATAGACGCTAAGAAAAAAGGTAAGCACATGAACGCTATTTCCCCCTAATAACCGCTGTGTTCACAGTCAGTACACAAGTCTCGACTCAATAACGATGATTTGATACAGCACCATCAAACCTTGGAATAATTTCCATGGTCGCGAGTGCAAGTTATAAACACCTCAACATTGCGTTTGTATTTGCAGACTGAGCCGCCAACCATCGCCCGCATAACATTCCGATCAAGTAATTGTTTTCGAACAATAAAATATTACGGACCGCGGTGTGCAATTATTTAACATGCGAGTATTGTTAATATACGCCGTTGCTGAATGAATTTGCTAACGCCATTTAAGTGCAACTAATGCGTTGTCATCGTGAACGGAGAGGAGGTCCGATACAACTTCCTAAGGGAAAGAGTAGGTATGTCATTTTTACGTACACGTTCCATCCAGACGGACACAAGCAATACATGTGAATACATTCTTGGTTTATGGAGCGTAGAACCCAGTTTTGCCTCAGGTGTTAAGCGTTTCTAGTTTAACTTACTCGAACCGGGGCGAGGGTTTCAACCAATAAGAAAAGCACGCGGATCGCTTTCATTATAAACATATCCCGAAAATCTGTGCCAAAATAAGCAGTAATTTCCCACATTTTCTGTATTGAGCAACGTCAGATAAGTATGGTAATGAGATACCTTTTTTTGCTTCGCAGCTTAATTCCATAACAATGAAGATTAGCCTTAGTGATTTATTTGAAACTATGAGTGGTAGTGTACCGCACGTTTAAAGAGAAAATTAGAATTTTGATAAAAGCTGTAATTTGAAAGAAGTTTCTATTAGAAGACTGTTTAATGACATTTGAATAAATATTATTATAAATAAATAATATATTAATATTCCAATTTAAACCAGTACAGCCCAGTAGAGATGCTGGAGGTTAGGCAATTTATGGTTATTTGTATACATATTGCAAGAGTAAGCCTAACTATGCTTTAATCAAAATGACTGGGTGTGGATTGTATTTAATATTAGCAAAATATAAAATATTTAGAACACCTAAATATAAACGTGAAATTAATTTGTTACCTTTGTTTAAAAACAATCTCCAGGGACAATCTCTGAATTCAAAACCATTCCATCAAGGTCATATAAAGATATAATAAACACTCTTCCCTCCATTGATAAAATGGACAAAAATGCAAGCAATAGTCCATGTTGAACATTATTGAAATATCCTCATTCAGAGGGAGAAAATGTTTGGTTCATCTTTTAACATGTTTTAGCTTAATCTGAATGGTTACAAATTGTGTATTAACAGAACTGATAAACATGGTTTGAGAAGTGAAGTTCACACCTGGATCCAACATAGCCTACCGAATTTTTAATTTTCTTTATGTACACGTGTGTTCGTGGAAGGGGACAACGTAGGGGTTGTTAAAAATTAATATCCGATTTGAGTCAGATATTTGGCTGTTTGCCTTGTTTCCTACCAAATGCAGATGGCTCTGAAACTGAGCCTCAACATTCAGCTGCAAGTTGTTGCTAATTGCCACTCTTGCGCACAAATATTCTGTGCCTCCGAACAACTTGCTTTTCTTCTCCTAGCAACATGAAGACTGCTTGCATTCCTATCCTATGTTACTGGCTCTTCCCCAGATTTAGTAAATTATTGCCACCTTTGTGAAGTAGAGACATTCAGAAAACGACCGTTGGACAATTGGGAATGGGAGAGTAGTATTTTTGCCTTCCTGATAGGTCTCAAGTTATCCTCTGGGCATTCATATACTAGTACAGGAGTCCTAAAGGATTGTTTTTGCCCAATTATTCCACCATTTCATTAAAGTGATTAAAAGAAAATCAAAATGTTGTAACACCTTAGCTTGCTAACACTGCGTTTTGTCAGCACATATGTTGTGGTATCCTTGTTTTCAGGAAGGGGTGAAAATGTGGCCTCAACATTTAAAATAAAATACTCAATCTCATGCCCACATTTTTCACGTTTTTCAGTGGGCTTGGATTCTGGCCAATCCAGTTTTAATCCTGACTACATTTGCTTTTCTTGTAACCGTCACTGCAATCTATCAAGTTCTGCTTTGGTGTAGAACAACTCTGTGTGTCTGGGTGCAAAGTAACCACTCACCTGACGTGTTTAAGTATAAAAGTTCGTTCTGATGTTCTGCTTATATGGTAGTAAAGTTATTCATCAGTACTGGAGACTTCAGTTTAAACATGTCGGAAAACGTCTTGTGTCTAGTTTACTTTTTATTTGTGGTCGTGCCATGGACAGGACATAAAAGGTATTTAACCTGAATTGTGTTGTTAATCATTGAGCTATAAATAAATGGATTGAAGTGTGTCTATAATGTATCTTTATCGGATGAGAAAAATCGTAGGCTGGAATATACAGATGGTATCACAGTTCTCGGCTGTTCACACACATCAGAACATTTCTGGGACACTCAGAAGAACCTAAACACATGACCTCATGCTCTACCTCCTAATAATGGCTGTCTTTTGTTGTTTGTTTACTTGTTGATTCTGATCCAGGCTGTGTGTTCTATCTTCCAATTTCCTGTAAGCAGCTTTGAGTGGGCCACCTTAATTCCTCCATACCGCTGGCTTCTAATTGTGTGTGCCATTATACCGGCAATCATCTCTAATTAGGCAATTTAAGCTTAGCGTCATACCATATGAAAGACTTGCAGAGTTTGTAAAACGACATGGTTTAGTCTCTTCAGAGGACAAGAAATTGTCCAGTATTTATTTATTTATGTTTTGTCTATACTAATTGCTATACTACAAATTATAATAGAAAGTGTGACTAATTAGGCTAATGGGTGATCAAAGATTCTTTACAATCATATTGTTTCATTTACTTACTGGATTTTATGCCTTTTTTGTGCAAAGCAAGGTAAATCAAAGACTGGTTATGTTTTTATGAAATAATTTGGCTTGAATGTTGCTTGTTCCACATCAGTCATGAAGCAGAAATAGGGGAGATCAGGGATGGCTGTCACAGAACTTTTAATCTAGAATGTGCCGTAACATAAACCGAACACTACAATGCACACACACACTGAGATCACAACACGCTGAGGTGAGGACGGTTTGGATATTTTTCATAGCAAAAATAGAAAATGTGATATATTTTTATTTATGCTGTACATTGTTTATTTTGGGGTACCCATGAAGTTAAAGTAATTATTAATTTAAGAATGGAGCAGCTACATTTTGATCATTACAATTAAATGAATCAAAAAGGACTGGTTGGGAAATTTTCACATTGATTAAGCATATCAAACGTTATTAAGAGGGGTTTTCACAATTTACAAGCCTGTCCAGGGGATATTCAGTTCGTTTGAAGATTGTTTTTGCCATATCTGAATATGAAAGGTTAAAAAAAAAAAAAAACATTCCCTCTGAAAGTAGTCTTCAAATGATGTTCTTTCATCCCTCATGTAAGTGACACCAGAATTGAACATGTATTCATTTTAAAAGTGGGTTTAAATGAAGTCAAGACAATATTTGAAACTGAGTGGAAAAGAGCCTTCACCCTGTGTTCTGCCTGGCATGATATTATCCAGATACCTGCTGCCAGGGAGAGAGTAATATCCAATATGTTAATCTGTTCATCTGCCAAGGTACTCTCTGAAACCTTATATTTACATTCCAAAGCATACAGAAACTGACTAGTAGTGACAAAAAGACATGGTTGACTTCAGTGATATGACGTTTCAGTGAGACGAGTGTATAAGCCAGTCCTGACCCAGCCCTCGACGAGGTAGACATTAAACAAAATGCATGTGGATGGTCAGTACTATAAAACCTGTCATGACTGAAAACTTGTCATGATTTCAGCTATAAATTAAGGTCCTGATTCAGTCAGACCACAATGAGGGACGTGTAATTTTGACTTGTGAATTTTAAGATTATTATTTGCTTGAGGTTCAGTATGATAGACAATCAAGTAAACACAAAATGTATAATTACCTTAAAAGTAACACTTTAACACAAAATTATGCTTTCCATTTCAAGGACCCAGACCCCCCCAAGGCTATTGTTCTCATTTCTCCACACCTGGACTAAAGTGATGCGCAAATTCTACCATCACAATTCCTTATATAACCGCTCAATCAGTGAATAGAAGCTTAATGTTCGACTCTGCTGAAAAAGAGACGTCCCTTTTTTAGGAATTTTGTAAAAATCCAAATAACTTTACAGATCTTTATTTTAAAGGGTTTAAACAATGTTTTCCATGCTTTGTTCAATAAACCATAAACAATGAATGAACATGCACCTGTAGAACGGTCGTTAAGACACGAACAGCTTGCAGGACCTAGGACACTAAAGAGACCTTTTTACTGACTTTGAAAAACACCAATAGAAAGATGCCCTGGGTCCCTGCTCATCTGTGTGAACGTGCCTTAGGCATGCTGCATGGAGGCATGAGGACTGCAGATGTGGCCAGGGCGATACATTGCAATGTCCGTACTGTGAGACACCTAAGACAGCGCTACAGGGAGACAGGAAGGACAGCTGATCGTCCTCGCAGTGGCAGACCGTGTGTAACAACACCTGCACAGGATTGGTACATCCGAATATCACACCTGCGGGACAGGTAAAGGATGGCAACAACAACTGCCCGAGTTACACCAGGAACGCACAATCCCTCCATCACTGCTCAAACTGTCCACAATAGGCTGAAAGAGGCTGGACTGAGGGCTTGTAGGCCTGTTGTAAGGCAGGTCCTGACCAGGCATCACCGGCAACAACGTCACCTATGGGACCAGACAGGACTGGCAAAAAGTGCTCTTCACTGATAAGTCAGGGTTTTGTCTCACCAGGGGTGATGGTCGGATTCACGTTTGTCGTCAAAGGAATGAGCGTTACACCAAGGCCTGTACTCTGGAGCGGGATCGAATGGGAGGTGGAGGGTCCGTCATGGTCTGGGGCAGTGTGACACAGCATCGTCGGACTGAGCTTGTTGTCATTGCAGGCCATCTCAACGCTTTGCGTTACTGGGAAGACATCCTCCTCCCTCATGTGGTACCCTTCCTGCAGGCTCATCCTGACATGACCCTCCGGCATGACAATGTCACCAGCCATACTGCTCGTTCTGTGTGTGATTTCCTGCAAGACAGGAATGTCAGTGTTCTGCCATGGCCAGCGAAGACCCCGGATCTCAATCCCATTGAGCACATCTGGGACCTGTTGGATTGGAGGGTGAGGTCTAGGGCCATTCCCCCCAGAAATGTCTGCACTTGAACTTGCAAGTGCCTTGGTGGAAGAGTAGGGTAACATCTCACAGCCAGAACTGGCAAATCTGGTGCAGTCCATGAGGAGGAGATGCACTGCAGTATTTAATGCAGCTGGTGGCCACACCAGATACTGACTTTTTCTTTTGATTTTGACCCCCCCTTTTAGAGACATTGACATTTGCTGAAAATTAAAGCAGTTGAAAGTGAGAGGAAGTTTCTTTTTGCTGAGTTTATATACACACGTACATAGTTAGTTTATGGACAAAATATCCATCAAAATGGTAGTCTGGGTGTAGAGCCCCTGTTCTTCCTTCTTAATAAGCATGTCACGCATGAGTGAAAAAAACCTATTTATTTCTGTCTGTTTCATAAATTCTCTTGGGCTCAGTTAATGCCAGAAGGCTGCATTTATATGAATATGATCGGTCTATATTGAAAATTTATATCGGAGGAATGCCCCTAAATAGCAAGGAGAAATTCTGACCATCAGATGGTGTCAAATCATTTCAAATCGATTCAAACTCATTTAGAGCCATGGTAATTCTGATACCTCGCCATATGATGGACCAATGGAATCATGATTTAGTAGGTGGCTCAAATGAAAGGAATGTGCCTCATAAAGATATGAGAGTATTTTCAAGTGTTGAAAGAACAGGAAAACACCTTTATGGTTGGACTGAATCATCTGCAAAATTTCAGTGTATTTTCTACTAAGACACTGATGGTTCCTGGCAGTTACCATGGTCTTTACAGTTACCTTGGTCTTCATTAGGAGACTCCTTCCTTTTCGTCTGGGCAGAAAACTAACAACATGGAGATTGTTTCTGACTTAATTAATTCACATGGTGCTAGTAGGTGCTGGTAGCAAGGAAAGGGTTAGAAAAGGGGTCCAAAACATCTACTGACCCATAGAAATAATATTAAAAATGTATAACATTCTTAAAAAACCCTTAAATAAAATATAGGATATAGGCTGTGTGCAGAAAACAACTTAACACGTGCAGTCTGTTTTAAAATTCATGTTTTTATTTGCAACAGAACATAAAAGCGTAGTTGTGGGGTATTTTAGTGAAATGTACGTATTGTAAATTAAAGTTACGTAAAATACTCGCCTCTACTGCAATGTCTGAAATGCACATGGAGGACAAAGTGGAAAGACACAATCTTAAGAAGCTTGAAGAATTATCTTCTTTACAGTTCATTTTAGTGGAGGACAACTATTAAAATGTAAAGCTGTCAGTCCTTCTCTTTTGCACACAACGAAATACAGTACTAAGGCTCGTTGTCATGGGAACGTGACGTAACGCATTCCTAATGTGGATTGTAAAAATGCCAGCTGCTCAACTCGTACCAATGGTTTTTATTTTACCGTAATGCGATTTTATTTATATACATATATATTTGAGATCTTACATTTTTTTGAACAATGCATACTGTATATTATTCACAGGGGGCGCGGGTAGGGGTCTGTAGGGTCTGGTGGGCAGGTTGGGGACCACTGGGTTAGATTCAATATTCATTATTTTCAACAGCAAAAATGTATGTTTTAGGAAAATGAAACATTTTCTTACTTTCCTTTTTTTAAGTAATCCTCTGCCACTTTACAATTCTTAAGAGCTATATAAATGGTACTTTTTAGTTTTCTTTCTCTGCAGCTGAATATCTGAAAGCTCTTCAGCTCAGTGAAACTCCTGTGAAAATCATTGCAGGAGTTGCTTAAACCCTGAAATGTTCTATTCAAATTAATATTTATAAATTGTTTCTTCGTTTGATAGAAAGTTGCGAGTATAACTGGCAATTTGTTAAATGTTTCCCTTTATTTTCCCCAGTATATTCTTTTGGAAGAAAATGTTGACAGAAAAGGGTGTATTACTGTTTTATTTATTAGAAGAAAGCACGACATCACGCCCAGTATAGATGAATCTTAATAACCAGCTACGTCTTTTCATCAACCTCGGTGTCTGCATTAATTAATTCATGTTCTGCTTCTATTTGATCCACCATAATAAAGATTGTCATTGTCTTTTGAATGGTGCCTTCATTTATTTAAAAACAGAAATAAATGTTTAAAATGGCGCACACGTGATTGACTTTTCACGGCTGCCTGCCAGAGCTTCTGTCAGATTAAATTGGTTAAATCACAACCGATGGGAAATTATTTAAGTTTTGCAATCTGCATATATGCTTGTAAAGGAAGGAAGAGGCTTTGGTTTGCGTTGAAACTATCTGTAGAATGGAAATGTTTTTGTAGTACGCGAATCGATTTATTTTCTCACGCATTTGTTTGAGTCACTACCAAAAACCAAATCTAATAATGTGTTTACAGTGTAACACATTCTAAAATGCAACGGTTGTTACAGTCGTTGTTTTTACCTGTAAATGTTTGCATAGTAGACGTATTTAGTCTCTGTTAAACCAACTAACAAAATAAACTAAATTACACTGTCTTTTTTCGTATACGCACAATTAAGCCGACATTTCCTTTACAGAGGAAATTCCTTGTAGACTTATCAGAGTTCAGAAATGATAAACTATTTTTTTAAATACGTTCCCAAGTCAACAATTAACGGGGGTTTTTCTCCTATCATAAGTCCCTTCTTTCATTTCTGGTGATCTGCATCTGTTCCGTTAAATCTGTCGTATCGATAATTAACTTACAATTAACTATATAGACATGGACATATGCTGCATTAGTCTCCTACTTGACCAGGAATCACATAACATACATTATTTCCAGTGGAAGTAAACGGCATCATATCCAAGGAAATTTCTGCTTCACATTCAAATTTAACTATTGCCGGCAGGAGCAGGTTCGCGGGATTACGCGACGTATTCGAGATGTCAGAAACTTTATCAAAGGGAATGTCCTCTTCCCCGTCGTTGGAAACCTGGGGGGGCAACTGCGATGTATTAAAGTTAATGGTAGCGTCTTTCTGAAACGTTGTATCGTGGTGGTATGAAACTAGCTCGTTGCTGAAATTGACAGCTTCCACAGTAGCAGCTGAACAAAACCTATTGCAGCCCAGAATGGTAGAAAATGCTTTTCTGAAATCCGCATTAAAAGCATATATTACTGGGTTTAGGGACGAGTTGGCCCAGCCAAACCAGACAAAAATGTTAAAAGTTCTGTCACTTACGCACGGAGCTCCCCCAAGTTCGTTTATATCACAAAAGGGCACCATGCAGTTAAGCACGAAAAAGGGCAGCCAACAAAACACAAAAACTCCCATGATTATGGACAGCGTCTTCAAAACCTTTGTCTCTTTTTTAAAGGTTGTTTTAAGGGAAGTCTCGTTGGAGCACACGTTGGGATGTTGGTGATTATGTGCCTGCTCGGCCGCCCTCTCTAATGAGGATATCCTTCTTATCTGAGTCTGAGCGATTCGGTAAATCCTAGTGTAGGTTCCAATCATTATTACGACTGGTATGTAAAAACTTATCAGCGACGAAGAAATCGCGTACGTCCGATTCAGACTTGCGTTGCAGTCCTCCGTCCGGTTGCTGACGTTTTGCGCTTTATTTTCCTCCTCGGCTTTATGCCAGTTGAGTTGCACAGGTATGAACGAAATTAGAATTGACAGAGTCCAGGCTACACCGATCATAATAAAAGCGACCCTCTGGGTCATCTTACGTTCGTATCTAAAGGGACTCGAAATGGCCCAGTATCTGTCTACGCTAATAATGCAAAGATTTAGAATAGATGCAGTTGAACACATTATATCAAAAGCTATCCAAGTCTCACAAAAGCTACCGAAGAGCCAATACCCGGCCACCTCAGTTATTGCTTTCCAAGGCATGACAAGAACAGCCACAAATAGGTCAGATACTGCCAGTGAAATGACAAAGAAGTTTGTTACTTTTGACCTCAGGTGCCTGAATTTAATGACCGCAGCACAAACTAGTGTGTTTCCTAATAAAGTAGAAACTATCAGAAGACACAAAGCGCACCCAGTCAGCGCTCGGATGCTGAGTCCGGTACCGTCCGAATCAACGTCTTTTGATAAACCTTTGGTCTCATTTGTAAAGTTTTCCATTAGTAGATTTAAAGCAGAATAGTATTGAAATAAAACTCTACATGACTCCTTGAAAATGTTGTTTCCCTCGACGCGGCTCCGTTAAATGTATAATACTCTCAGGTTGTATTGGATGCCTCACTAACCTGTGAGTTTTTCGGTTTGCTTCCCCGAGTACGCGGTTCTTCATCCCACTTGGCTGGAAGAAGAAAAAAAATAGAATGTTTAAAATTTCTCGTTATATTCCCTTTTAATACAGTCTACCAACCCATTTCAAAAGATGTACGGCGACTCATGGCGAGGTCTGGCTGCTTTTAAGAATGCTTATGTTTCAAAACCGGCCGTCCCTTCCATCGATTTCGCCAAACTAGGTTATATATTTGCGTATTATAAAAGAAATCCTCCCTTTTGTGGAAACAGTCTTGTGATTGGTTTCCATTAATAAATGATCCAGAATTCCACCGAATAGCGACTGTCGCTTCTTATTCTTGCCAATAAGGAATTCTCTCTTGAAGCATTGTACGACGTATTCGCACCCTGTGCGTTGAAAATGGGCATTAAACATTGATAAAGATTGGTAGGCCTAATAATAGTACTATGCCCCCCGACGTTGTTATTCCAATGTTTCTTAGTTCTGGTTATTTAATTCTAATGCATTGCCAAAGCAATTGATTTGTTATTTTCAATTAAATAAACAGTTTTAAACAGCGAATATTAATTCGCCTTAATCCGTGACAATTGCTTACGTTATTGGTTGTTGAAAACCCGTCTCAGACAGTAATTTATTCAATATCTTACAAACAGGTAGTCGAAAAAGGGCGGCTTCTGACAATCACATTAAAACTGAATCATCTATGCCTCCTGGTGGATGAACAATCACCGGTTTCGAATCGAATGGCTAACACTCGTGAAAGAGTGGCCTCTCGTGAACTTTTCAAGTGAATGTCTGGATCATGGAAACGAAAAATCAGAAATATATTAAAGGTTATTTAAAAACGTGTACGTTTTATTGATACAGAATTACATGTATTGACGCAATTAAAACGAAGTAACAATTTAACCTGGAGGTAGTTATTCCCTGAAGCAAAAATAAAATAAAACTTTTTAAAGAATACTTTCTGCTGTTTCCCTGCACATTAATCTTATTCAAGTCAAATTAATTCCCACTTTGACAGTTACTGTTTATGGTTCTCAACCAGTTTTTTTCTCCTCATTTAGACCAACATCTTATTGTAATGTTTCAGCTTGACTATAGTCACCACAGTGAGAATATATGCACATAATTCAACATAAAGTAAATTATAGTGAAATTTTTTATTTTTTTGCTCATCAACTTAGAAAATGCCTCAAAGTATCTTAAAGCAAAAAACTACCCCCCCACCAAAAACAGAAAAATTGAGACTTTACCTTTAGTCACACTAGTCACACCTTTACGTAACACCTTCAGGGAAACCATGGTATAGCTGTTATGGTTGAATAGTGGGCAAGGAACCTTGCATCGAACCACACCTGCAGGGGGGTACATATGTCAGAGGCCTAAAGAGAGGGACTGAGATGCTACTGCATCCAGGCCCAGAAGCCTCGGTAATTTCACCACCGGGATAGCCCGGCCAAGATGGAAAAGTTCTGGGGAGCTAGTAGGGTAGCATGGGCCGAGAATCCAACGTTCTGTGTAGCTTTTTATGTGCTTTTTATGTAGCTTTTTCACTCTCAGGCTCAGCCTGGAGAGGTGTTTTGGTAAAGCTGCGTGTGTTGTGCCGCCTGTTCTGGAGACTTGATGCGTACAAATAAGTCCTCCGGAAAATTCAGACAGCGGATGAGCCAGAATCAAGCGACAGACCGAACGGCAGAACACAAAACTCCTGACAAGCAAACCAAAGCTACTTTCTGTGTTCCGGTGTTTTGGGGATGTGGTGTCCTGCAGATCCACCGTCACAAACCAGTCACCTGGATGGATGGACTGACACAGCTGCTTCGGGGGTCAACATTTTGAACCACTGAGACAGTGGAAAACGCATTCCCTGGAGTGATGAATCACGCTTCATCACCTGGCAGTCTGACGGACGAGTCAGGGTTTGGAGAAGGCCAGGAATCCTCCCAGAATGCATAGAGGTATTCGGAGGAATTTTTCATGCTTTTCATGGTTCATGCACAAAGAATCATTGACCTTAAATCAGGCATATGTAAACAAACAACGGTATTTAAAGTATTAAACTTGTAATAACTTGTTTGCTCTGTCATGTAATTTCTTCCGTTCTGCGTTTGAAGCGTTACAGTTCCATCTAGTGGCAAAATTTCAAAATACATTTTGTCAATAAAAGATGTTGCTACTAACAGGTACCTTTTTGGTCTTTATATGTTTATTTGTATATCGTATGTTTTCTCGTACGTACGTGTGCTCATACAAAACATTTACAAGACAGTAGACTTTAGCCTACTGATTTTATGCCAAGTGGAGTGGACAACGATGAAGGCGAAAACCGGTGTTCTGTCCTACCTTGTCAGATTTTCCTACCGTAGTGAAAAGTTAAAACTGTATCTATCAATCCATATACCACATCGAAAAATCCTACTGCGGGTTTCTGCTTCGCATCTTTGACTACGTAAAATAATCCAGTGTAATTTTGCCGAAGATTCTTATTAGGCAATGGTATCATGATTTGACATTGCAAAATACCATATCAGATTGTCCTACCAGTCTAAAATAAACGAGTAGGATGATTTTTACAGTGCTAAATACCTCATAAGATTGTCCTACCAGTCAAAAATAAACTGGAAGTACAATCTGATGAGATATTGTGCACTGTGAAATCACCCTACCAGTTACGCTACGGTAGGAAAATCTGACAAGGTAGGACAAATCGACAGAACACCGGTGTTTGGTGTTCTTGTGAATGCACAAGCTGAACAATTGACCTGTAGTAGACGTATTTACGTTGTGGTTTTCATTACAACAAAGCTGACATTACACATTTCATAGGAACTTCACAGTGGTGGTAATATAACAATCATGTTTTAAAAGTCTCGGTTTTAATGTTAGAGTTGCTCACAGTAAACCTTCCAGAAATCAGAAAAATATGTCCATGAACTCTGCTACGTTAGCATAATTTAGCATAGTTTTCGCAAGGAAGCATTCTCGATGTCTACATAAATTAAAATTTGAGTTTACCAAGCGAATTAATGTCTAATTCGATCAAACTAGTATAGCAGTTTTAAGCATCGGACGTGTCCTTGCCATGCAATTTACAGCCGTTGATCCGCAGTCAGGCTGACGTCAGTGAACTGTCACTCAAATTCTGATATTATGCCTAGAGTCGATCTATATCCTACATTCAGAAGTATAACGCGATGTATTTATTAATCCCTGGACGTATTGCTGGATAAAAATAGCGGGAAACTTGATAATTTATTAATTGTTCAATGGTGACGCGATTTTTCAGTCGCATCGGACAGTGTTCTGCTTGGCTTCGATTTAAATCAGTTCGCAAAGTGTCAAATCGTTGAGTATTTTGCGACTAGCCTCAAAGTTTCGCATAAACATCCAATATGTTCAAGTCGTAAAGTCATATGACTGGCTTTATAATCTCAATCTTCCTAATGCTTCTTTTACCATCGAGGTACATATAGGGGGTATTAACAAAACAATGGGTTTGGTTTCGGTGAATTTATGTTTAATCGTGATTATAGGATAATACAGTAATGTTGGGTGGGATTTAACCCAGCCCTACTTACGGCAAGAATGCAAGTTCTAAAGCAAAAAATTTAACTGTGTATTGATTACGCTTATCCAATCAGAAGTCGGAAGACTGTGAGCCCATTCTTAGGAAGCCACGGTAATCATTCTCTAATCACTGTAATCCTTATCTCTTATCACGAGCACCCTGCTGGTGCCTCCTGGTGATCCATGGTTTATCCAAACTCGTCCTTTAAAATTAGACTCAAAACGTTGACAACCCGCTAATCGCATTTAATAATGTTTACTTTTTTGTAACTGTTTTGTATTTTTTCTACTACCTAAATTTTTTTTAAAGAACCTATAAAATACACTTAAATGTAAAGTGCAATTGCCAAAGTTTTGATTGTGTCACGTCTCTCACAACCAATAATGACATTACTGTCATAGATTTCTGCTTTCTTTTCTACTGTGTGGTCTCAATGGTGCTTTACAAGGACTCCAACGAAATGAAAAGTCAAACAGGCTTTGTAGCGCACTCCCCCCAAAAATTGTTTCAATGTGTTTTACTTGGTTCCTGTGCGGCCTGACAACCCGAGGGAGATGCAACGATCCCATCTGGCAGTGTTGTCAGGGCTTTTTAGACGTCCCGCCGACCTGTGCTGTCTGGGTTCTCTCGTAGGTATTGTTTGTGGACACCTTTGTCTACACTCTCGGGCCTAACACGTGATTGTTATTTCTCTATACCCTCATCAATGCTCATCGATTCGTGAAAGATATTGGGTCTCAACAGATCTCACAACTTTATCTTGATCGTGAATGGGACACACGTAGCAATGCTGGGCAAATTGATATTACCACTGCCATTTTACACCTTAACTCCTAACGTGCTTTGAGCCATAAGGAAATGTGTTCTCTTGTTGTTGTAGTTGTGATGACCATGCCAATGCAAATCAGATACGTGAATGTTATGGAAGAAACACCGGATCGAACCAAAACACCGGATCAGACCTGATCTACATGCTGCACGATAACACCGCTGATGGTAGGAGTAAATCATGGTTTTCCTGATTAATTTATCAGTGTTCAATTTACTTTAATTATTTTAAATGAATGCTGTTGACAGATACTTGTACTCATTTATGTATATGGGATTACTCAAGATTAAAATCGTCACAGTTTTAAATCCTTTACAGTTTAAAACCTTTTACAGTTTTAAACCTTCTTACTGTACGGTTGGAAAATAGAAAACCATTCAACAATAATTTCACGTTCCGAACAGAAGAGTTGACGCACCTACCAAATGTAATAGCTTGTTTTGAGCGGTAGATGTCACTTTATTTCAGTGTTTCGTTTTGCAATAGTGACCAAGGCCTATCCGCAAATCTGCACTACGTCATCGGCATTTCAAAATGGCTCCCGTTCGTAGAGGGTGTAGGGGTGGCTGCCGGCCGATTTTACTCATAACAACACCCGTTGCGCTTGGGACAGACTTTTTCGCCTGATTAATTTTTTCATTAAAAGATTAGCTAAGAGTGCCATTCTTATAAAAAGTAAACAGATACTGTAAAATGTTAGCTAACGGATTCCGCGTAGAAGGAGAGAGTACAGCCCTGTTATCCAAAGCGGTGCAGCCGCTGCGTTTCTGTTGTGGAGCTGTGAAAGGACTGTGAATGAAATGGAAAAGGCAGAACATGGAGCTGCACTACTGGCTTTGTCTACCGATGTCAACGAAAACGAGGAAATAAGCAAGTCATACACTCCACTGTCTGACTGCAAAACAGACACTTCGTCATGTTTACTGAAATTAAGCAAAAATCAAGCCTGTTCGGAGATTAGAAAGTCGGACGAGACGAGAAAAGGGTATGTTTTTATTGCCGATGAGACGATTGTAAACGCGGACAGCCAGGTATTATCATCTCAGAGTATTCACGCTGGGGATGGTAAAATGCTTGATTTCATTACAGATTGTATCCCGGGAATTAAAGACAATTGTGTCATTCCGAATCGGTGCAATGATGCCACACTAAACGGGTTTAGTGAGTCATCGGAAGAGCTAATGGTTGGATCAAAAGCTGGGGGAGGGGATACCGAGGGAACCCCGTCCAGCCTAGATTGTGTTACCACTGCTGGAGGTGAGGAGGTAAACAGGATACTGCTTGACGGAATTTCATCAATGGCCAGGGAACCCGAAAATCCCTCTCCCGAGAAAAGGGAAAAGAGTCGTTCAAATTGTGAGACAGAGCTGCAATCTACCGTGCCTCTTTCCTTGTCATGTGATGGAAGACATCAGCAAAACTGCACGTGTATGGCTACCCCAGTTGCAAACGAGAATCTCTCCAATGGCGACGTTCAACAAGGTGCTCACAGTTCTAAGACCATTCTTACTTCACAAATTGTGGACCGACCTACTGTGCTTTCCAAGTCACGCGGTGCTTTTGGAAAGGAAGTAGCAAACGGCGGAATGCTGATGGTACACAAAAGAGATGTGTCAAGTCCTGAAACGGATGTTCTTGGCCAAAACGCCGATATCCCGGATGGCGTGGACACTCCTAATTCTAATACGCAAAACCACATCATCTTGTCACCAGCATCATGTGGAAATGGGAGTCAGGAGTTTTCTTGTGTCAGGGAGAGGGCTGTTCTATGTATGGAACAGCATAAAACACTAAGGGATGAAGGAATTGAGTCCTGTCAAATTTATTCTCTACAAAGTGCCAACAATTCTTTTAGTGCACTACACGCGAAAGACAAAGATAATTTCGAAACGAACTTGAAAGAGGCTTTTTCAGACGAAAGCATTTCCTCTAGACCGTTAACTCTGAGGACTAACCCGAAAAACACAGTCTCCCTCAGCTGTGATGCCACTCCAATTGGCCCCGAGGATGGCGAAATGTTCAACGAACCCCCCGGACAACTTGATGCCAGGTTCATGGATGGTCTAAGTTCCAGAAACACGTTTGAGTCCAGTCGTCGTCAAAGTGCTCCTGACAATATTCCAGACGGTCTGACTGCTGTCTCGGACTCTTCAGACCAGGAGCTAAAACCCAAAAAATACGGAATATCTGAATTTTTTGGCAGGTAAAAAAAAAAAAAAAATTTTGCACGCAGAGTAATACCATTGAATAATTAATTCAGGTACAATTTACGTACCCTTTGTAATTTCTGTAATACATTATCAAAGTGATAATATCTGCATATCCTTTTTAGTTTAGTTTTTTCTTTCCAAGAGACCGTAAAACAAAGACTCCTAGTTGTACAAATGTCAAAGTATGCCATATTCAAGGACTGAGGTGCTATAATTGATATATGTAGCTGATTTATAGTTGGGTATCAAATATTGAAAACTTTACTTCTTACTTAGGTTAGACCTTTTTCTTAAAAGGCTCCGCGGACATTATTAATGTTTTATTGGTTTTAAATAATGCATTCCATAGAGGTTACAATATGTGTTTTGGGGACTTGGAAGTTTTTGTGTAAACACCATTCAGGGCAGTCGTGGATCATAACTTTATCTGTGAGTCAGTTTAAAGAGTGCACTATGACAAAGGTTCTGTTTTCAATGTCCACGTTTCATCACCAAATAAGTCTGGACGGGAGAGTATTCCAGCAATATCCTGTTTTTCTGTCTTCTGAATGGGTTCAGTGAAAGATCATCTCAGTAATCCTGCAGTCGCCTTTTGGCAGCAAGATTCGATGTGCCTCTGCACGGAACAGAAATTAATCAGCCATGGACGGTTAAGAGTGACTGTGTTTTATGTTCCTTTTTAATACAGTGTAGTTGTGCATTAATGGATATTTTGTTGGGATTTGGCGAGCACGAGTTAACTCAACAAAACAGGCCTTTTCTGATCATACATTCTGTCTGTGTAAAAAGGGGTCATGGCCTTTCAGTGGTAGCATGATGTTTCTTTTGGAACGCCGCCGGTGTCTACGTCAACTTACGCTTGCGCTATGCAAGAGCTTATTGGAAGTGATCAGCTCTTTGGAATTAATGAAAAGGTCTCGGCAACATGCACGCGTAATGTTGAAAACAAAGTGCAATTCGAGACACGCAAACTGTGACCCTGTGTTTCACAAGCTTCTTGTGACGGTTGCGATTTGTGCCTGACTTTGACAATGGTCCAGGTGACAAGAGCCGTTATTGTGTCATTACAGTTATTTATGCGCCCAAGTTCTTTCAAAAACTCCAGTCATAGTCTGAACATGTGGCCAACCTGCTGCTGTGCGATTGCAAGATCTTGTGATTGTAGGATGTTTGTATGGCATGCTTATTCTATTTTGGCAGGCGTTTTACGCACATTTTAAATGTAATTGCCTCTGACAGATGTGGCTGTTAAGAATGTGGGTTGGCTACATCTGTTTTTCTTTTTTTAAAATCTTATTCCCAGTTCATTTAGAGTTGATTCCAGCTGGTTTTCCTTCTATTCTAACTTCAACTTTTTGTGAACTAGTTACAAGAGAAAACAGTGTGTCATTTAAACTTTTTAGTTTAAAAAAAATTTCTCCTTGCCCCTGAGTAGTGTGAGTCATGAGTCATATCCTTCAAGGCCCGTGTGACCAACAGAACTAGCTGACTTCTCAAAACCAAGCGGACCAGATGTTCCTGACTCAAAGCGTGCCAGAAGTGTCCATTTATGACCAGTGTTTCCATATCGGTCAGTTAAAAGTGAGTGTGAAGAGAGCGAGTTTTTTCACCTTTCTCATTCATAAAATGACTTGTTTCAAGTCAAAATTTCACGTGCCTGTTATGGCTGAGGACAGGTCTGTGGTTGAGAAGTGTGTGAACCACATTAAGACCCTGTGAAGTCACTTTGTGGGCTGAGGTGTTTACAGACGTCTTCTCAGTTTTGAAGTTTACAGATGAAAAGGAGGAAAATTACCAGGCAATGGCAGGATGGATTACTTAAACGGTACTTTCAATGTGAGATTGCTTTGTATGGAAACTGGTTGCGGCTGATTCAATATCTTCTAAGCTTACGTTGATGTTTGCCATTTTGTCCCGGAACAGTACGTAGATTTTGAATTGAATGCATTCGCTTCTCTCAAATGACGTTTTTTTTTTACATGCATATCGTTCCCATGCTGGGAAGTTTATTTAGGATTGGGTCAATATTATTAAGTTTTGATCCAAATGCACAGTGTACACCTGTAAACACACCGGTTACGTCAGTTACCCTCCCAACGCGCATTTTGGTAATTATGCCTCTTTAACGACCGCAACTGTGAACGCACTTAGGCCTCCTCAAGTCTCGGCTGTAAAAGAGGCTGTGGAGAACCATTAAGGGTGAACGGGGTCTTGGTGTTAACCCGTCTTAGAGGACTTAGTTTCGTATCTTGCATTTTTTTAAACAGTGCTATAAAATGTCACTGTATGCTCATCACTTCCTTCGAGGTGAGTGATTGGCTAAATTTGAGTCTGTATTTTTCTGGCTTTAAAGGAGAAATCAGCTTTAAGCACTGTTTTAGACTTTGCGTACCGTTTCTAGATTCATTTTTTTATTTGCAAGATGTAAAAGAAATGCAACCCCCCCCCCCACATATCTCACAAATAAGCTGTATCAGATAGTGAGTTACACCCTCATTGTTTTTTTTCTATAGCCCTGTTTCTGTATCAGCTGTCTGCGACAGTAATTCAATATCTGTTGATTGTCCAGCAAGCTGGTGCAATGGCAGCCAGTGGAAAAAATCACTGGCCCAATTAGAAATGTCTTCAATTATTAACACTGGGCAATAGTATACGTGTGTGACAAGTCACTCTGCCCAGGATATGTGCTATTCTTTGCTTGTCCAGCAAAGAAAAACAATGTGGACGATTTCACGTTTTTATAACATTTTTAAAATTTAAAATCACCATCCAGATGTTTCGGTTTTAGCTATCCGATGTGGAGTTGTAACGCTTAGACCTGGATATATCGGAATTAAAGTTTTGAGCTGGTCCCCACTTTGATAGGCAGGCAGTTAGCTATCATTACGGCTTAAAGGACCTTCACTCTGAAGACCCTAGCTCAAGCAGACATGCGTGACTCCCGGGTTCAACATTGTCTGGAAGGCGGCACTCCCAGTGGAGTTTGGCCGGTTTGGGAAGTACCTTTCTTTGTTTATGCCCACGCGTGCCTGTATCCCATTGCGTGGTTACGGTTCCATTTTTAAGTGGAAAGATTTGTGACATGGCCGTTTAGCAAACCAAGGAGGGGAAAAAGCACCCTGGGTATTGCTAGTGTATTTTGAGAGCAATCAAGTAAGCTTAAAAAAACTCCCCCCCCAACTTAAAGTAGGCTTTGAAATGCAAAACTAACCTAATGAGGAGTTAAGCTGTAAGAGTGTAGTACACACGGCAGTTCAGCCTGCGGTGTAAGATGTTCTGTTGTGACTCTGTTGAGTTTTTGATATATCCCTCATCGGCGCATGACCCTGATGAGAGTCGAACTTTGGCTTTTAGACCGCTCTGCGTATGCCCTCAGAACCAGCGGGGAAAACATCTAGCCCCTGTACTTTATTTTTCCTCCGTGCCCTGGCCACACAGAGGAGCCGGGGAAAAGCTAATATTTTCCTGAAAGAATGATTTTAAGCGTTTCCGACAGCTGAACCAACCCCTCCCCTCCCCCCACCGTTCACGGTGAGTCACCCAGAAGTAGAGCAAAACAGAGAGTCCAGGTCAGCAGGCCGCCGTCTCCCTCAGCACAAATGCACGCTCTGCTTTCTTTTCACCTCTCACCAGGAGCCTGTTTTCCCGGAAGCTGAAAGAGCCGAAACCGCCTTCCCAGAGTGCTCCTGGGTGGAAGCTGTTTGGAAAAGTCCCGCTCCGAGAGAACCCTCAGAAAGATTCCAGAACAATCCAGCAGGTTGGTTTTGTCTCTCAGAGAAGGGAGGGTTTCGTTTTTCTTCACAAGTGTGCTGCCACTTCTCTCATGCTTACGTTACGATCTACCCTCCTTGGGTTCAAACTTCTTATATACATATTGGTGGTTAGGTTTCCTCTCTGCCCTGTATTCCTGGTGACTTCAGGCTGCTGGGTATGCTGGTTTTCATTCAGCTGTCGCTTAAAATGGTTTGTTTGAAGTCAATATTTGGAGAGTGAGACACCTGGTGTTCAAGGTATAAGTCAGTCACCAAGGCAGTTTTAGTACCTGCGAGTCTCCAGCCCTCTAATAGCGGAATTATCTGCTACCCCAGCTGTTTTCATCAATCCGTTTAAATTAACTTGGATCTGAAATAGTTTTGGTTTACTGGCTCGGTAACGAAACGCAGTAGTGTACAGTTACAGGGAATACCCGGGGCACCAGAGCTTTGAGGAAGTGAATTAAAAGCACTTTGAAAAACTTGAAGTGCAAGTTCACAAACTGTTTACAGGAATGTTCTCCGTTTCACTTCCTGCTGAGAACCCTTTCAACGGGCTGTCATCGTAGCTTGCCGAGACAACGCTCGTACCCGTCGGGCGTTAGGCAGAGATCAGGAGCTGGAGGCTGTCGGCCACGGCAGCTGCCAGGCTCGCACCCCCCCCCAGTGTTGGCCACCTTCTGGGCAGGAAGCGAATGTGTCCGGCCAGCAAGCCTTCCGTAGGGTGCGCCCCCTCCCCATTTCCGGAACCCCCCCAGCTCCCTCTCCTGTCTCGCGGCCCCGCATACAGATGTCAGCCATCAACACGTGTTTTTGTTTTGTTCTGCGGAGGAGGAGGAGGAGGAGGGGGGGGAATACAGAGATAGACGGAATAAGCCCGGTTTGTTCCCCCGTGTGGGCGATTACCGACCCAGAAGACGAGCACTGAAAGCCCTGTGATATGCCGCTCTCGGTCCTCACTCGCCGAGTGACAACGGTCGTTGGGTTTTTTTTTGCATCGCTTTCCATCTGCTTCTAATTTCCACCGACGTAGACGGCGGCCTAATATGCCGTTGCCGTAGCGATAGGCGGCCTGCGGAACTCTGAGGCGTCTGCTATGTAACCGGGGCTCATGCCTAAAAGGAATGCTTAGCTACGGACGGCTTATGCCAGCGGTCATTCCCATTCGAAGCCTGTATCGTTTGTGTTGCCCTCTGTATTGAAACTTTCCCTTGCAGGACACAGCTGGACCTCCGTTGCTTTCCTTTAACTCATGTGTGTTGGTGAAGGCTGACTGAGCACACGCCTGTTTCCTCTTTCACCAGGAGAGTAACCCCGGCGGCGTAACGTCCGTATCCACGCCAAATCTCTTAAACACAGGGGTATGGAAATCTTTCACTGTTTTTATTTATTTTTTATTTCCCTTTTCAGTCATCCTCCAGCCTCTTCTGTGCATGGGAATCCTCTAGGACCTCATTCTCCATAGACTGCGGCCCTGTCTGCGCCTCACTCGCTCATGCAAGCTTGAGAGAATGCCCCCACTAACGTCACCATTAACACAGCGGCCACACGAACGCATGCTGTCTGTAAAAGGAGGCCCCTGTGGCTTGGGTTCTCCGTTTCGTGTGCAGGGTTGCCTTATGGATTCAGACCCCCCCCCCCCCCCCCAGTACACTAAACGGAGCATAGAGAGAAAAACAGGACAGTGCTATTTCACTGCTGCTGTATCCAGTTAAGAAGCTTATCAGATGTGCTTGACCACAGGCTAAGTTATCTAAATTTGAATACGTTTAGTCCTTCAGGAACAGCAGTGTCAAAGACTGGTTGTACACGCGCCAGGTGCAGGAAACGTTGGAGTATTAGAGCTGTTCCAGAGCAGACATTGACATTCACCCTCCCTCACTCAGGTCTCTGACTGCAGAGACTGCATTTCCCGCACAGGGCATTGCAATAACACCTAACAAGCAGATTGCACGAATACTTTCAGGTCAGGAGGGAGAGTTGGTTAGAGGCTGACTAAGCATATCTTGGAAGCCAGGCTTCCAAAATATGCATATGTGTATTATACAGCGTGCACATTTAGTCATGCTTTCTATTAGTTTGTGCTAACTCGTTATTAACATAGCTTTTGAAGCCATTACCCCCACTTTTCAGCATCCACGCCATCTTTATAAACTGTACTATGCTTTAATAATGATGCTGCTCTGAATATGTGTGTGATGACATCGCTGCTCATTTCAAACTCCATTCCAGTCTGCAATAATATAATACAATACAAGTATTATTTCTTGTTTTAGGAGGAAATTCTTCATGGTGTCACTGTGTGTCGGTGTTGTATTGCGTACGTCGTTCAGTGAAATGATTCAGGGAGTACTGAACCAGTAAAAGGAGGAGCGCTGCGTCACAGGAAACGCGTGGAAACCAGGATGATGTCTTTGTGTCACCGGCCTTTGGCGTGTCACGGCTCTTCAGGGGAAACGGCTGTGTGCGCCACGCTCACCAGCGTGCCTGCTAACGTTAGCGGGAGGCGCGGATACAAAGCGGTGGGACATTATGTTGTTCAAGCCTGCCGTAACATCACCCGTTAATATCCAGCTGAACCATTCGTTAAAACAACGCGGCCATTGACTGCCCAAGGATGTGCAGAATCGTGCACTCTGAACGATCAGCTTTGTGCCCTGTTGTGGGCCAGAGTGATTCATGGGCTTGTAAATTGTACCTATTCGAAGCAGAGGCTGGCACTAGTCTGACCTGATTGATGAGTACAGTATCATATTAATGCCTGGTAATTCCTGAAGTCTTTAAGCTATTTCTGCTGTTCCATGTTGTTAAC
Source organism: Hiodon tergisus (assembly GCA_025775045.1). Taxonomy (NCBI): domain Eukaryota; kingdom Metazoa; phylum Chordata; class Actinopteri; order Hiodontiformes; family Hiodontidae; genus Hiodon; species Hiodon tergisus. The sequence continues at coordinate 33,796 of JAOVYW010005911.1, forward strand.
TTGGATTATTTGGTTTTATGTGGCGATGGTAGTAAATTCCGAGAGCCAGGTATCCAGCTACTCAGTGTGAAAGTAATTAAGACTTTCATGATGAAGCCAAATCCTTGATCTGTATTTCGCCATGTTCTGAAAAGTCGGTCAGATTTTTCTTAATTGCAAAAACAAATTACCACTAAATTGTCCTCGGTTGCCATGACCCCCCCCCCCCCCCCCGTTATAGACTCAAACCTAACCCTGAATTGAGTTTGAATTGAGCAAACTATAGTTTGATGGAAAGAGGTACCTTCGTTCAGTTCACTGGTGTTTCTATTGGGAAATAAACTGCAAAAGAGTAGACTAAAGAAGCTCTGTTGTGTATATACTGCCCCCCCAAGATGTTCAGCATGTGAATTCTGGATGGTTCTCGTCTGTAATCAAAGTCATGAATAAAACGCATAGTGCCCAGTGCTCTGTTCATTCCAAGGCTTTTGTGGTGATCGCCGTCCGGCACACTGGCTGACAGACAACTCTCTCCCATGTGTTCCTCCTTTTTTAGACGCAAGAACAGACACGTGAAATGTATGGGTTTGTTGGTTTGTTAACGGGTGGAAAAAAATGCTTTTCGCTGGGTCACTCAGGAATACGAGGCACGGGTGGGGAAAGCGTCCTGCCCCCCTTCTCAGACTCAGCAAGGGCGTCGGAAGAACCTGGAGTTCGAGCCGCTCTCCACGACTGCACTTATCCTGGAGGACCGGCCAGCGTGAGTAACCTGCGGGCTTCTCTCCTGATTAGGCCCGAACGGGGAGACTTCCTGCCTGGAAGGGCGAGCCCCAGCATTGACCAAAAATAATCTACCCTAAACCTAACCCAAGATAATGGTTTGCACAATATGATATTGGTTAGCTTGTTCAGTTGGCAAAAATACAAAATGACTTCCCTCTCATAACCTGCCCAGCGCTGGACGGTAGTGTGTCTACCTGTTAAAACACTCTTAGGTTTAAGGAAATAAAAAGGATTAGAACAACTGGTTTTATTTTTCAACCAAGGGCCATGTGATCCGTTTGTTCGTAGCGAGAGCCACAGAATAAATAAATAAACGAAGGAACGGTGAAATCCGAACCCTCCTGTGCGTGCGCCGCGACGTGCAGGAAACCTCTCCTGGGTTGTGTGGCGTTTTATTGTGTGCTGCAAGGAGCCTCAGACTCGGGTGTGTGCGTGAGCGCAGAGGCTAAAGATGTGGTTTAAAACTCCACAGGAACCTCCCTGCCAAGTCCGTGGAGGAGGCTCAGCGGCACCGCCAGGAGTACGACGAGATGGTGGCCGAGGCCAAGAAGAGAGGTACGTCTTGCCCCGGTCACGTGGCTGGGCTGGTCGAACCTCGTGCCCCAGACCCTCCACTACTGACAATACAGCAGGCTCCAGAGTTAACACGTATACATTCACACTATCTCTCACGCACGCGACTGGTGTTAAACCGCTGTAACTGTGGACCCCCTGCAGAGATGAAAGAGGCCCAGCGAAAGAAAAAGCAGATGAAAGAGCGGTTCAAGCACGAGGACATCATCGCCAACGCCATGGTGATCTGGAACAACGAGATCCTCCCCAACTGGGAGAGCATGTGAGTGATGAGCTCCTGTCCACGGCGTGCGCGCGGCCGGTGAGCGGGTGGCGGACGCTAACGACCCCCCCACTCTGCCGCAGGCGGAACACGCGCCGAGTGAGAGAGCTGTGGTGGCAGGGCCTCCCCCCCAGCGTGCGCGGCAGAGTGTGGAGCCTGGCTGTGGGGAACGAGCTCAACATCACGCACGGTACGGCGCGTCGTGTAGAAACATCGGACCGACCGACCGACCTAAGCAATAAGAGATATCATCAAGTATGATGAGAAGAAAAGCACTGCCAAGGTGTAAATTGTAAAAATAAGGCACAGGGGTGGTGTGACGGGACAGATGGTCATGGGGGAAAACATTTTGGAGCCTCTGGTTCGCGGTATAAGCGGGCCTTTCTGCCAGATAGCAGTTATGTGGGTTATAGCTAAACAGCTGAAGGATTATCTCAGTGTCAGCAGTTTTTTTGTGTTGTATATCCCCACAGAGTTGTACGAAATCTTCCTCTCCAGAGCCAAGGAAAGATGGCGGAGTTTTAGTGAAACGGGGTCAGAGAATGACGCAGAAGGTATGTGGAATACACCCCCCCCCAGGGGCTTTTGAGGGACAACTTGGGCGTTGAGCGCTAAAGCAATGTCGGGTTCCTGTGTGGAGCAGGCCAGTTCCTGTTCCTTCAGACGTGGATTGTACAGTTTGTTTTCTTTTCCTGGTTTGGACAGCGGTTGTTCCCCCCCCCGCCTGTCTGTCTGAAACGCTCCAGCTCTGTGGCGCTGCTCTTCTGGCAGCTTATGCCATTACACTTGACAGCTGTCCGTCTCCTCAGCAAACTTTTTCAGATGACATGCGTCTGTGTCTCTGTCTGCTTAGCTTCCTAGCAGCCGTTTCAAGCATTAGTTCAGTCTTCCTTTGGAGAAAATAAACCGTTTCTCTTTGCCAGTAATTACTCACTCTTTCCTTTAACATCTGCAGTTAATCTCCATGGGGCTGCTTTTGCCAATTAAAACGTCCAAAATTGTTGGGTTGTCTGACTAGAACAGATTCACTGGCTGTTAAGGTGTTATTTATATGGCCAGTTGTTTAGTTGTATTAGCTTAGCTAGTTACTTAGAGTACAGGTTATTTATCGTTGCTGTTTAATGATGGAAAAAGAGCTGTGTTTTACTGCTGAAACATAATTATCATGAAATGCTTCAGGGCAGTAAGACCTACAGACCAGTTAATCGTACACTCCACTTCACATTGGGAGTAGGTCTCTGCTTCTAATTCTTAGACCTTTTGAAGGGTCTATCAGAGGCTCAATCTGATATCAGAGATGTGGGCCTTAAGCCTTATGTATGGCGACGGCTTTGTCTGGGCAGACATTTGTCAGGCTTGATGCACAGAGGCTCGCTGTTTGAGAGTGTCATGCGTGACACCAGGCAGAACCGAGCTGTGTTTTTACACTCAAACGGACCCCAAGCGTTCGTCATCGACAATGCTCTTTCTATTGTAGAAAGAATGAGCCGCCGGTATTAAAAAGGGGGAATGGTGCTGCTGCTGTTGCCCAGAAGCGCAGGTGGAGAGTCTTTGATTGCTCCCCCTCTTCGTTCCTTTTAGATTCCGGAGCCTCGTTGGCGGACAGGGAGTCAAGCCTGGATCTAATCAAGCTGGACATTTCACGTACTTTCCCCTCCTTGTACATATTTCAGAAGGTAACTATCCCGCTCCTTTGTTTAATTCTGTGGTGACTGGCTTTCCCTTCGGTGGCGGTCAAGGCGCCTTCCCCATCCATCATCTCAACCGTTTCCACTTCCTCGTCCACAGGGCGGGCCTTACCACGACCTTCTGCACAGCGTGCTGGGGGCCTACACCTGTTACAGACCAGACGTGGGATACGTGAGTGTCACACCCCTTAGGGGAACTGCCCTTGGCCCTGAGCCCTGTGTTCCCCGGTGTATTCAAACTGCAGGGATTACAGTCGACTCCGACTCGTGTGCAGTCTTCGAACGATAGCTGAGGGCTAGTGCGAACTACGGAGACGGTGATTATGGGAAATGGGTGCGAAGGCATGGAGTGCAAGGCTTTCCCTCTCCCTCTGAATCAGGTCCAGGGGATGTCCTTCATTGCTGCCGTGCTGATCCTGAATCTGGAGGAAGCAGACGCGTTCATCGCCTTTGCCAACCTTCTCAACAAGCCTTGTCAGATGGCTTTTTTCAGAGTGGATCACGACCTGGTAATGTTGCACTCGTATAAGTTTGATGATTATAGACATTTGCTACTCTGGGGCTAACAGTGTAACAATGTACGCTAATGAGAGATTTGCCACCCAGGGCTAAATGTTATACGTTTGTAGAGTGAGTGAGTCCAAATGTATCTTGTATTTATTTTTATTTTTTGTTTGTCTTAAACAGATGCTGAAATACTTTGCTGCGTTTGAAGTGTTCTTTGAGGAAAACCTTCCCAGACTGTTCAATCACTTTCAAAGTTACAACCTTACCCCTGACCTTTATCTCATCGACTGGTAAGTATCTTTGAATCTTGGCTGGAATGTTTTATTTGATGTTTCCGATGAGGAAAACCGCTCAGCCGCGCTCCCCTGCTACCTCCGGGCTGCAACGCAGTTCCACTCCTCCTGGCATTAGACTGTGCTCCTCTATGTACCGCATGCAGCCACTTTCTGCCTTTGCAGGATCTTCACCCTGTACAGCAAGTCTCTGCCCCTGGACCTGGCCTGCCGCGTGTGGGACGTCTTCTGCCGCGACGGGGAGGAGTACCTGTTCAGGACCGGCCTGGGGATCCTGCGCCTCTACGAGGAGGTCCTGCTGCAGATGGACTTCATCCACATCGCGCAGTTTCTCACCCGGCTCCCGGAAGACATCGGCCCAGACCGGCTCTTCGGCTGCATCGCCGCTGTGCAGATGCTGAGCAATAACAAGAAGTGGACACAAGTGAGTCGTCCAAGGGGCGACCTCCGAGTATTCGGTTCTTATTACTGTCGTAGCATCGCTTGGCTTAAAAATTATTTCCTGTTCTTTAGAAAAGGGGTGCCTCGTTCAAAGGGTTAGTTTACTGACATTTGTGTGAGTTGTCTGTGATGTCAATTTGATACGTTCCGGGGATACAAACGCCATATAATTATACCCCATCTGTGATTACACACAAGAGAATATTTGTGCAACCTTAATTAGGTATACGCACGTGCTTTAAAAAAAATTATATATCAATTCCAAATCTCGCATTGCTTGAGAGGACATAGTGAAATGGTTAAGAAGATAAATGTGATGCATTTATAGTGAAATTATCAAACTTTGCAGAAGTATCTGTTTGTTTTCTAATTAAGCCATTATCTCTCCATTAGGTGTTTTCTGCACTGATGAAAGACAACAAGGAGGTGGACAGGATTATTAGCCCAGCACAAAAAAGTTAATAATGGGCTGTGGTACATCCCAAACGTTTTAATATCTGTTGTACAGGCTCATCCTTTATATTTTACCTGGGAAACATTGTGGTGATGTGGGTTGGGCGTAGTCGGCGATGTAATTACTCACCAAGAAGGCTGTGAAGCAAAACTTGAAGATGGAAGCCTTTAATACCGTTGCCAGTATTACTGAAGTGGGCGTCTCTGCAGCAGTAACCATTGGACACGCCCGTTGAAACCCGGAATAAAAGTTAATGTCGTTTTGAAAAATAAAGGGGGGTGTTGTGGGTCTGTGTGTCAGAACAATTCCACTACTCCGCAGCTGAAACGCTTTAAATGAATGGAATTTCTCACTGATGACGATTTTTACTCCTGTGGATTTGATTGTAACTGAAATTACCAAATTGAAAAAATTTCTTCTCAAACACGCCACATTCCAGCAGATGCGTTGAATTTGCTGGTCTAAATGTACAATACCAGTAACATCTTTCTTTGAAATGTTTAAGTAACTGCGTGTATATATATATATATATATATATATATATATATATATATATTGTGTGTGTGTGCCCTATATCCAAGGCTGTATGGAGTTGATATATGTATATTTACACACACTGCAATTGAAATCAATGCAACTAGACGCGTAACACTTGCAATAAACACTGTTTTTCATAAGCGAAAAATGAATCGCTTTTGTGGAGTTGCACACTAGGTTACTGACGGTGCTATCTCTTCCCAAATTTATTTATATAAAATCAAAAGCTACGACCCTAAATTTAGAAAGCCTTGGGATGTTTTTTTTCTTGCCTCCTTGGGTTTTGTATGCACATGTGGAATTGTTCTAAAGACCTTTTTAAAGTGCAATAGCAAACTAAGTGCAACGTGGGATAAAGTCTTTGTAAACTTTTACAGGTTGTGTGTAATCTAGAAACTCCTGTTAATGGTGTTTCGACCAAACCTGCTAGTATGACTGTACCGGTAAGGCTATGGCGGAGAGTTTAGAAAATGGTGACAGTGCAAGAAACATCCGTATGAATTCTAGTTTTACTTTTTAGTGTGTTTGTAAATGAAAAACTTTAAGTTTCTTTTTAAAGATTGCCTCATATTTAAGCCACTTAATACTCACCTAGAGATTATCATGTTGATTTGTTTGTCTAATTTGTATGACGTGTCTGTTTATTTTATAGTACATTACCATTTAAAATATTTTATGTTTGGCATGACATTTCTCATTGTCTGAAATATATAGCTTTACAATGCATCCCCACTGTATCTTAAATTTAAGTTGAATAATTCAGTCAGCGTTTCTTTATTTTCTATTCTTGCTCTTGTACAGTTTTCATACTGAGTACAGGTACTTTATATTAAAATCTATTGTAAATAGACGGAACATCTCCTTGATACAAGACCACTAGTTACAACTTCCATGTGTAAATAAATCTAAGAAGCAGAAGCCATTGCAGTTATTTTAAAATGATTTCCATTATGGTAAACGCATCCATCAGGTGTAACAACCTTACTGTTTTTTCAATTCAAGGAGCTTTATTGGCATGACTTCCAGTGGCAGTATTGCCAAAGATTTCTATCAGAGCTCGTGGACAGATATCCTGTATGAATGAAATTTTATGACTAGCATATAACTTGACTGGTCACAACTTACTTTTTACGATTCAAGAGTACAATCGGTTTTATAGATTATGGTTTTTCAGCAACATACCAAAATGAACAACTAAGCAAGCCTTCTGACTAAAAATATCGCAATAATGCATTTAACTGACCTTGTTGGGGACTAAGACCAATTTAAACAAGGTAGCTGACATATAAATCCGGTTTAATTTGTATTTGTGAAACATCCATATTTTAGTGCACGGGTCTTAACTTGGGGCTTAAGGCTTCGGCAAGTATTAGAAATGTATAACTGTAGAAATTGTGAGTTGTATAGTTTTTTGAACATATAAACAAATATTTCAATGCTGTTGCCCCGTAGATACTGATTACTCTAACAAAGGATCTCAATGTGCAGTGTGAGAATGAAATATATCCCTTCAGCATTCAAGACAAAACTGTGAAGGTATACAGATACAAGTAACACGCAGCTCTATGGCGATTACAGAAAGCAATAATATTCTATGACCTCTGTCATTTTTTACATTACATTTATTTTATACAACAAGCAATGTGTTTCCTTCTATACATTCTTACTGTTCTTACTAAGGTCCCCACAAAAACAACATAAAGTTGATTAAGGATTGATTAATCCTTTTGATTAAGTCTAAATTCGATACTTAACTGACACGATATACATTACGCTACACATTGCCAAAGCTTTATAGTGAATACTGACAACCAAGAAAGAAAGGGGATTTTTTTTAAAGCAAACCAAACAAGACATGACTAAAGAGTCCATCGTGCCACTAGGGGGTAGCGTTAAATAATACAGACCAAGAAATGTAACCCTTCCATTGAAGACTTCGAAACCACGAAACTACTACTTCCGGTTTGTAGGAGGCGGAGCACGTGTTTTTAAGTTGTGCCAGGTGCTTAACACACGGTTTATACGGATTAAAAAAACGTTATACAAATAATAATTACCTAATATTGGGCTTTGTGACTGGGAATTAGTGGATCAAAATGGCACCCGTAAGTTATCCTTAAACAAGTCGCCTGTTAGCTATCATCGTGTAAAAAGTATTCAGAAATTGCCAGTTAGGTAAAAATATGTATTTGTTGTTTGTATACAAATATTGAAGTTAATGGAACAATTTGTATTTAAGCTTTCTGCGAAGACTTATGTGATGACAGTATGCTGCTTCTAACTATTGAGCCTGCTGTACAAATGATAAATTAGATTCGGAGTCATTTGGTTTTTTTTCTTCTAATTAGCCGCTATCTAGGTTTTAAATGGAGATGCGACGAGATGTGACAAAATACAATTCGAGTTGAAGATTAATTTTACATTTCGTTTTCGTACCTATGTGTGTCATTACGTATTTTTACTTGTCTAACTGAATTTGATTGCGTAGTTTCTGTGTTTTATACAAGCTATTCGTAACGTTGGTTTTCTTGTCATCTGCAAGCTGCACTTACAGTAGTTAGAGATCGCAACAATAAACTAAGCTTGCCAAAGATTTTTCGGAAAGGTTTAAGTGTTCCCGATGTTATACAAATTTTTGTAGTCAGAATATTTACTGTATATGCATATTGATATGTTTTTAACAGCCGAGAAGTAAGAAAAGAAAGCCGAGTTTTCGTAGGTTGCTGAAAACGAGCAACGTGAAGCTTGAAAACAAATTGAAGAATCGCCAGTTTAAGCAGCAAAGCACCGCGAAGAAGTACCGCAAGGAACAGAAGAAACTCCGGCAGGCTATTAAAGATGCCTCCAAAAGGACACCAGCCCCCCTGGAGCGCTACAAGAAAAAGCCAGGTGGGCCATTCTTTTTTTTTTTTTAAATAAAGAAATAAACCCTGACCACAGGTCTCACGTAATATACTGCCTCTATGTAAAACGCACTGTCATGTTCTGACTAATGTTTATGTTGTCATGTTCAGAGGAGGAGCTGGAGGAGGAGGAGGCATTTGAGGAATCGCTCCCAACGGATATGATGGAGGAAGATGATCTGGAGCAGATGAAGGCCATGGCCCAGAAAGCCTCCTTTCTGACCAGAGACCTCTCCTCTTGGTAGGGGTGGTCAACCAGTGGCTGCTGACCAAGAATTCGGCGTTTTGGCTTAATTCATTGCCATTAGATTGCTTGAAAAGTTTTGTAATAATTATTGGGTTTTTTGGGATGTAAATAAACCGGTGACGGCAGCCGTTTGTTTGTGTGTGTCTGGTCGAGGGCGGAAAAGTAACGCACAGCAACTTTTATGTTTTGAGTTTGCTGAAAATTCTAACGGCTGTAAGACTTGCGAAGCTTCGGGCGAACGTCGTATGTTCTTGCGTTGAAAGCCGTTCGTTCATCCCATTCTTCCCCGTGCGCGCAGCGAGCCGGCGCACACCAAGAAACGCAAATCGGACAACGCCGTGGAGAAGTACGAGAAGATGCCAAGAAAGATGCAGAGGCAGGAGGAGAAAGAAGTTATTCATCTACTGCCAATCAAAGACAAAACGGGCATTATCCGTCAGACCATGGAGAAACCAGGTGCTGAATTAACCCACCCCCAGTCTGGAGATGGTGAAATAAGAGCATGGGTATGACTTTCAATCATCTACTTCCCCTGCAGTAGACTTTTCATTTGAATACGTGCTGCCTGTGTGGTTTATTTCTCCCTGTACAGTGGTGCGGAAGGTGGAGGAGGAGGAGGAGGAGGAGGAACAGCAGGAGGAAGAGGGAGAGCAGGCAGAGGGCAATTCTTGGGAAAACGGTAATAAAACGGAACAGTGATTCTTTCCACCATTAATTATGTGGCTATGCCTTGTTTTGGCTGCCGGGGAATTGGAAAAGAGGCTTAACCAAACGGTGTTGGGTCAGTCGGGCATTGTCTGAGTGTGTGCGGCCTGTTTCTAAATGGCCTGTTTCTAAATGGCCTAAGATTGCTCATTAGCTATCTTAGTTAAGCACGGCGAGGGATCCTATGCTAGTGTGGTGGTCCTTGTGACGTGCGATCCTGGTTGATGTTTTTTGGCCCTCAGGGGCCGATGCTGTGCCCATGTCATCCCTGAGCCCCCGGCAGCAGCTGCAACTGCGCACACAGAGGCTGGAGGACAGGAAGCTGCGCATTGCCAGCCTGGGTTCAGCTATCCTGTCAGATCCCATCAGCAACGTAGGTGTCCCGTCAGATCCCATCAGCA
>JAOVYW010005912.1:0-11903 GCA_025775045.1 Hiodon tergisus
ATGTGAATTCCAGGTTGTAAGGCAACAAAACACGAAAAATGCCAAGGGGGGTGAATACTTTTGCAAGGCACTGTATGAGTTGTTGAATGACAAATCTGATTTAATTCTTTCCTAAACACCGTTTCAACAATATCGAAAAACATGGACATTGTGTCATGTTAAGGGGGTTATTTGTTGACAGCTCTTTTATATAGAAATTATCTATAGCTCATTTTACACATCCAAAGGACAGCCAGATTAAATAATATGTGTATTTCTAATGGATGGAAATATGAGGCCTCTCATTACAGAACATACTTGTAGAAAATTTGGTGGAACCTGCCACAATATCAGCATACCCAAATTGATGTCGATTTCCTCAGTTGCTTACAGAAGTAAATCAGTGGACGGGCATTTAATTTTCATAGGGGGACCTAATTATGAAAACGATAAACAGAAGCTCTGTAGGGCACCTAAGCCCTGGCCATAGCGCCGGGTATGGTTGCTTTCCTTGGTTTTCAAAGTGGGGGACGCCAGGGGGTGCCAGGGGGCCCTCGGCACATTTTATTTTTATTTTTTTACATTTGCCGTAGTATTGTCAATGGGTTTTTAAAAACCAGGGGGCCCCGGCCAGAACCTTATGCCATTTGGGGGGGGTGGGGGGGGAGCTTGGCATGGAAAAGATTGGGAACCTCTGGCTTAGTGGTTTGTCCTGTGAGATTCAAAGTGGTTGTTAAGTGATGCGTCTGAGCAGATTCTGAATGGTAGCTGAGTGGTGTGTCTGAAGTGTACCCACTGAACAGAGTTTAGTTTACTCAGTAGCAGGGTGACTAGCTCTATTATTATCTATCCACTCATTAGTTTTAATTAATCCTCATTATTTTGCTTTATAGATCATTTTGAGATAGTAGATGCGATGGCTCCCAGCCGAGGACCACCATATTGCCAAGTTTGAATCTTGCCTGAAGGACGTATAAAACACTGTACTTACATCTAACTTTTTACTATTAAATTCTTGGAAAACTTAAATGTTAATCCTAGACCCTAAATCACTGACAACCATGACAACAACAATGATGGTTACAATTGACCCCGATCTCTCATTTGAATACCATATTAAAAATATATAATATATATAGCAGCATTTTTCCCATCTTAGAATTAATGCTTAGATTAAGCATTTTCTCTTTCTAAAGCAGGAGTCGTCAACCTTTTTACCTAGAAGAGCCAAACAAAGAAAAAATATGTTTACACTCTTGTATTAGAAAGATTAGTGGATTTTTATGTTGTAACATCAGTGGTATTGTAAAACTTGTGCTGGTAGCAGCTCAGGTAGTTATATACAACACCAGTAGGTGGCAAACGCTTCATTTTTTCCCCCATTCTGTGACACCCACGTGCTATATTTTGTTCACTGTTAGTGGCGGTTTCTAGCGCTGCTAAAACACCACAAAAGTTGAAAAGGACAAACCAATTAATTAACCAAAACAGAAAAACCAACTGCCCCTGTTTGTTGGGTAATTTTATCCTTGTTTGACAGTTCTTTAGCTACACTGAGCATGCACCACTTAAAGTACTCCCCATCTGTAAATCTCTAGAGCATCTCTGCAAAGCTCAGATTCCCTCCTTGGTTCATACATGCTAGCAGCTGCTGCTGCTTCTGTCCAGTTTGCATTGTCTGCAAGCTCAGTGCAAGCTTTTTTCCATTAAAATTCAGCTCTCCAAAAGGTAGGCTATCTACAGGCCAAACACTGCTGTCAATCATATTAAGCTGCAAGTCTCTTACAAGTATCAAATATGATAATAGTTTAAAAATAATTTTATCATCATGTTTGAAGGTGTATTTTCAGTCAACATTTGAAAATTGGAGAGCCATATAAAATCCTGAAAGGAGCTATATGACTTGCAAAGCCATAGGTTCCCGATCCCTGGTCTAAAGGATACAAAAAAAACATGTCCGTGCTTTAGTGACATGTAGACTAGACACCTTTTTTGCCTTACTTTCATTCAGCCCACAGACTGTAACAAAGCCGTTACAATTTGTTTTTTTTTTAAATGCAGCGGCTAGGGTCTTAGCCAAAGCAAAAAATTATTCACTGATTACCAATAGAACACCATGTTGACTTCCAGGTGTAACTTCTGACTTTTTAGATATTAAATGGTCTTGGGCCTTTGTATAAATAAATAAAAACCTTGTCCCTTCCAATCCCCAGAGATTGCTCACTTTTTTGACTGTTTTGAGTAGAAAAAGCTAAATCAGGTGGACTGTGGAATACTTAATTAAACTTTGTTTGGGAATCAATCTCAATATCTAAAACCAGGTTAAAAACTTAAAATCTTTTCAATTTGTCCTTTAGCCATTTTGGTTACTGAGATAGAGGGTGGAATTTAGCAATTGAATCTTGCTGTCTTGGTCTTGCTGTGCTCTTAGGTGGAAAGACTCATCACCTTCATGGCTAATTTACCAAAATTGTTTTCTTTTGTGCTGCCATATTTTATTCCTGCTGAAGCTATATAATTCTCGTACAACACTAAACACTGAATTAATTTATTCTACCTCCCTTTGTTTGTCGGCTTCTAATCATATTTTGATTTTCTTGAGTGTTTGTCCTCCCCTGTATAAGCTGTAGCCAATCTGAAGAGTATCATCACCGGTGCAGTCTTGGCAGTCTTGTCATTTTTATTTCCTGTTTGGCGCTGGGTTTTCCATTTTCTTCAGTCTCTTCCTAAATTCTACACACCCAGTAATCTTTGACACCCAGTCAAACCATTCCATTAAAATAGATTTTGTCATTCCTAATGACAAGAATTGTCACAACGAAGTAAATGACAACCATAATTAAGTATGGTCAGAACTATAATTTGAATAAAAGTTTACGATAAAACTGATGTAAAATTAAGTAGTTCCAACACAGTGCTCTGACAACTGCTTGTCCATTGGAGTTATTGGTATTGTCACTACTCTGGCAAATGAGGTTGGGGGTGGTCCAAAAATGTGAGTCTCCCCAGCCAAAGACATACACTATATGGACAAAGGTATTGGGCCACACCTCTTAATAATTGAATTCAGGTGTTTCATTCAGTCCCATAGCCACTAAATCAAGCACCTGGTCATGCAGACTGCCTTTACAAACATTTGTGAAAGAATTAGGTTCAAGCTTCAGTTGAATACTTTGCTGGTCTCTTTTTGGCTTTGGAAGACATAAATCAGTTAATAAGGTGTTGGATGGTGAAAATTTATTTCATTTTAGAATGTGAAAGATATGTACATTTTCGCCTTAAACAAATTACTATTTTGTGAGCCTGTGTATGTGCCTTTCTGTATATGTGCAGTTTTCAGCTGAAGAAGGTTCATTATTAAACCAAAACACTTACTTTAATATATAGCAATTTTGTGAGGCTGTTTGAACTTTTTTGAGCATGGTGTCGCCATGATGTAATCTCTCTGCATATGTTAGGGGTATTCAATCAATCAATCAATCAATATATTTTTATAAAGCGCTTTTCACATGTTTCTATGTCACAAAGATGCTTTACATACAGAAAAGTACAATATGTCCCAGGCCTGACCCCCCAAATGCTAGTGGCAACAGTGGCAAGGAAAAACTCCCTAGGCTGGCAGGAAGATTCAAGGCTATTGTCTTTGTTTTATGGTTATGAATCCCAATTAGTTTCCAATCCTTCGTAAGTGTTTTTTCTTTGACATAATAGATTCAATGCATGCATTTACGCTGTACATTTGTAGAATTGTAAAAACAGAAAGATTTTTAATTGAACCAACTCGTTCTCATTTTCTCTACTAAATATATATATATTTTTTAAATCTGACAGTTGGCTTTGAAGGCAGGATTTTTAAAGCAAAATGTCCTCAAATTGGAGGACTTGTTTTCTCCCTGTGCCATATTTTTCTGTTTAATATGAAATTGCTAAAGACAAGACACACAGGAACATGAATGGGTAAAAAAATGTTCTGAGGTTTCAAAGCGTCACAAGGCTTTCTGTAGCAGCAACATCTGCGAGAAAGCGTCCCATTCATCTTGCTCCTATCAGTAGACCATTTCTCCACTTCCTCACATGTCAGAATGATTGGCAAAGGTGAGTCCATTTGTGGTCTTTTTCCATTATATTTCAGGATTATGCATTTTGCTGATCTCTGATTAAGAAATTAATTTAAAAACATAAAAGAAATGCATAAAATAAAATGCTTGTGATAGTTATGACTGTGAGTAATTTTTTTATTGAACTTCACAGAAATAGGGGCCTACCTTTCCTGATAGCGGACCCCTCTCAACCAAAGTATGTTTGCCACATTTCTGTGATACTTTACTTACTAACCTTTGATGCAAACTGCTTATGAATATTTTGCTGTCAGCTAGGAGCGGCATATCTCCCCTCCCCCATTCTCCAGATTCTTCCTACTTGCTCCAAGTCGGGCTGGACACGGAACAAGCCATCTTCCTGGAGGCTAACACGGTGTCTGATCCATGGATGGTGACAACATTGGTTTAGAACTACCCAGATAAAAAAAATGAAGCTATTGGAGGAGACTATGCTACTTAATGAAGATAATAACCGCAGGACCATCAGGACTACACACGTCAGAAAATTTTACCATGGAGTGGGAAAAGTGATTGTAGCATGTGTCCCTCTCGCAGACAAGTACGGGAGCAGCACGCAGGGACGCCGCTAAGAATTTTGGGCCCTGTGAAGTAATTGCAATTTGGGCCCCCCCCCCGGAAAGTCACAGCCCCGGGTAGTCACTAATGAACTGTTCACACCACATTTTAAAAAGTAATAATAATCTGTGATATGTGCTTAAGTCTGCACAGTTTTAAATCTCACATTTCAACCCTCCTTTCTCAACATACTGTAGCCTAATTACTTTACTATGGTTAAATGAGGTTTGCTTGGAGTACCATGCTTATGAGAACATTATTTTCTTTATCTTTTCTTCAGAAACAAGACAACAAAGAAGCTTTCTAATAAGTGCTAGTCTATACATAGTAATATGTACAATTTTTCTACATTTAATCTATGTTAGTATCCAAGCCCACTGTGTAGTGGTTCAAAAGCATGTAGGCCACAAAACAAAATAATTAAAACTGTACAAAGGGGAAAAATGTTAGGTCTAACTTCAAACTTTGATGCACCTTAGGGTACTGATGCTAACACACATGATGTTGGAGTTTATTCCCCAGTTAATGCCCACTGACGAGTCTTCTTGTTAGCAAAATCATTGATAAGATCTTTACAGTAAATCTTTTTTGCTAATTGGCTTTCAGCGGAGAGAAGTGCAAGACTGTTCAGTCTATCCTGATATCTTGTAGATTTCAGGTAGTTTTTCAACAGTTTCAACTTGCTGAAAGCCTGTTCACCCCCAGCAACGGTCACAGGCAGTGTGCAAAAAATCCTCAGTCTAATACAAATTTCTCCGAAAATGCAGTTGCATCTTATAAATGGCATTAAGGAGCTCAAGAGGGGAGTATGTGGAAATGTAGCACTATATATTGTGCTCAGGTGGAGCATTTTATTTTAAAATTCAGCTGTGAGATCCTTGTGGTATTTTCATTGCCCTGCATGTTGTCTTTATCTGCTCTTCAGTCATATCTGTCAGCTTCAGAATGGGTGCAAATGTTTCACATATGGTTGCTGTGATCTGGAACCTTGCAATCAAGTTACTGATAATGCTATCCATTGCAACAAAAAATATGTTGTTTCTGAATGCATTTTATGTGCTTTCTTGAGTTGCATCTTCTTGTGTCATCTCATCAGGCATGCGTTTCCTTTTCTGCTTTCGTCTCTCTTCACTCTGAAATTGAGCAGGGATCTCTATTGCTTGTGCTGCTAGGGAGGCCTCGGCGAGCAAGGAGTCCCGTTCATTACGAATACCCTGTATTTCTTCTTGCAGTGTTTTGATGTCTGCAGCCTCAATATCCAGAGAAATATCTCCTTCCTGAAGAATCAGGTTTCGGTTCTCAATGCACTGTAGGACTTTTTTACCCACACAGCAAGAAGGACAACTGCTTCAAAGGTCTTGAAATAATTCTTTAGACCATTGGCTTCACTTGTCATATTGGATGTGGCTAAGATACATCCTAGTGCCCCAATGATTGAGGGTAAGTGAACTGCCACAACTTGAACAGCAGCAATGCGGGCACCCCATCAGGTGTCAGAGAGATGATGAGAGCATCCTGTTTTTCCCTTCAAGATCACCCATTGCTCTGGACTAGCACTGAAAAGATTGTGGAGACGATTAACATTTCCAAGAAACGTTGAGACCTCGCAACACGACTCAGCTGCATGTACCCCCACCGGATTGAGGGTATGGGAAGCACAGGGGGGCGTATGTAACAAGTGGATTGGGTTTTAAAACCTGAGCTTGCACTCCTTTCACCTTTCCTGACATGTTGGCTCCATTATCATAACCCTGTCCTCTACAGTTCTCTAATGGTATGCCATTGTCTTGCAATGCTGCTTGAATCATTTCTGAAATGTCCCTGCCCGTCTTTTTGTGAAACTCTTCGAATTTAATGAACCAAGAGTTATCTCCCAAACACCACTGTCTTTGTCTTGATGTACTTATCTTACCAATAGTACGTTCTGTTCAGTGTGAGATATGTCTGGTGTTTAGTCACATATCATAGAGTAATATATTGTATCCAATAATGAATGCTGAAGGCTTTTCCATTTCACATAGCACTGCTTATGGGGCGTGTAACAAACGCATTATGTAATAACACTGCATTATGTAAAAACTCGACAAATTGTCACGAATGTTCACTTCATTATATAATAACACCCGCATTTTGTAATACACAGCTTGAACGCAATATGTAATAAATTTCCCCGCATTTTGTAATAAATTATTACATATTGCAGTGGTTATTACGAAATTCGGGAGTTGCACTTTTTGATGATGAAAATGTAATAATACGGTGCAGTATGTAATAACCAACCAAAATGAATGTCTTCATCGGTACACGTTATATTTTTCTAAATTAAACGTCCCAAATATTAAATTAGACTGGTGTTATAGTTGGCTCTGATCTTTGTCTAACTAGCCACATAAAAGCTAATGCCCAGTGCCAAGGCTAAACTGGGTGAAGCCTTTAATCACTATGCTGCGCATCTCTGAAACAGGCTCCCTGTCGATCTTAAAGGTTCTCGAAACTTTTGAATCAGGACTCAAATCCACACTGTTCATGGATGCTTTTAGTTAAGTTTACTTATTTAAGTTTTTTAGGATTTTAAATCCTATTTTTATCTCTACCACTATTTATTTAATCATTGTTCTTATAAATGTTTTAATCTTTAATCTTTTTCAAGCACCTTGAATTGCCACTGTGTATGAAAAATGGTTGTAGTGTCTATCACTGGCTGTCTTGTTTTGTAATGTATTGTAGCGGGGATGGCTAGGTGCGCTTCTCCCCCTACCAATGGGAGTTAGCCATCCCCGAGGGGGCTGCCGGGAAGCCTCACTTCACGAACTTTAGCAGCCAAAATAACCTGTAAATACTGTGTTGTGTATTTGTATTGTTAACGTGTTCTATTCATTGGTGAGGGCTTTCTGTGTGTTACCGTGTGTTCTTCAGTTCTTTGCACTGCCAGTTCTGCCTTTCTAAAGGTAGTCGTAAGCGCATGTGCGAAATAAAGAGCATTCATTCCTGTATACGGAGTCGGTCTCGTGCTTGAAACCACGCAGAGAAGTAGCTCTCTTTAAAAACGCTACAGTATGTACATATATTAATTCCCAGATGACGACGTGCCATAAATCAACGTATTTGTTTAATATACCGGAGGCATTCAGATTGACTATCTTGCAGGAAGGCGAACTTCACACACTGAGACTACGCTGACAAACTCTATCTGCGTGTGCTATACCAACCACAATCAAGCATTGTTCATTGTTCCAATAGGGATATTGGTTACCAACTCATAATTCTAACATTGCTGTTAAACAAGACTTAGTAATTATGTGAATATTACACTGGCTATTAGTTGAAAGGCAACATGTTGAAAAGTATGATATAGGTGTGAATAAAATGTAATTTTTCTGCAAAGCAAGATTTAGATTTAGAGATTCTTTTATTTAGAGTTTACTAAATGTTAGTACTATTAGTAGCATCTCAACTAATATGAAAAGTTTAAAGGTAAAAGCTAAAACCTTGTGCTTGTTAGCAATGACAGCACTAGCTAGTCTAGCACATAATATTGGTCTTAGAAAGTTTCTGACAGGAAAATGTAGTTTTCCTTCACTCTGTTTAACATCATATGAATCTATTCATAGGAATAGTTCACAGATTTCACTCAAATCTACCTCAAGGAATCTTTAGCTGAAAGCCTTGACATGGATTGTAACAATGACAGTGTCATTAGTATGATGAGGCTCTACAAAACTGCTGGACGTGGTGGTGGTCTTGCAGTGAGACTAAGGGAGCTATTCAGCAAAAATAGCAAGTGGATAATCAATCAATCAATCAATCACTACTAGTAGTATGATGGACTAGGTCCTGCTTAAGTCTGCTGGCTATGGTAAATTTAAAATCAAGGACATTTTTTTGGAGGAGATAATATTATCTCTTGTGTTTTGCCCTGTAGGTAGATTTTCTTGGTTAAAGTGTTTGTAGTTTAGTACTTCCCAGATTATTGTTAGGCTATAGTTGTGTCTAACATGTAAGCTATGGCCTGTTTTAAGTGAAAAGCATATTGGAGGGGAAAAGTTATTTCTATCGTGGGTATTTGATAAGTAGTTAAAAGTTATTACATAATGCAGTGTTATTACATAATGCGGTGTTATTACATAATGCGTTGTTACAGGGTGTGTGTGTCTCATGTTCTGGTAATTTTCCATACATTCTTTGCCATTTGTTGTTGGTTAACTTAAATCCATCCTTGCTGTTCAGTGCACTTTTGGATGGCTTTGTCTGCTCATGAGAGAACAGAAAGCATGGGATGCAGTACAAAGCCTCAGCACTATCACTATAAATGAGCCAATCTCTTCTAATTTCCTCACGCCCATTGGCTGACTTTGCATATTGAAGATAATTTGTGAATGGTTTTCCTTCCATATCTTTGGGTGCCATTTTGGTTATGTCTGTTCTGTGCACCTGTATTCGCTAGTCTGCATACAATTTTGCCTCTCTGCTGATTGGTGAGCTTCTCTGGCCATAGTCCTGGGTCCTCGGGCAAATACATTTCTGCATTGCCCTCACATTTTCCTCCTTCCTCTTTTGTCCTTTCCTCATCCTTCTCACTATCCTGAGAGCAACCTTCATTTTCCTTGCTCTCTTTCATCATCCTCTATCTCATCTTCTTGTTCACTATCTGCTACTAGGACAGATCCCTCTACAAACATGAAGCATAAAGTATCTTAGATTGATATTAACCTTTTAGCCTGCTTAAAGCCCAACATACAATACAACAGGCTACTTAATGTTTGTGTTGCTAAGCTTCTTTCAATCGAAACTGCTACGAATGATTGTTTGGAATAACTTTTTGTTGCCTCTGTATGAGCTCACCTTGTCTCACGTCCTCAGTAACACCATCAGAAGATGATGAGAGACCTGCCACTGCTCCACTCTCTGTGGCTGTTTCTGAAACTAAGGGCCAGGGCTGTGTCTGAAATCGCTCACTCGTTCACTCATTCACTATTCCCCACTAAATTTCATCAGTGAGTGAACGAAATGAGTGAGCGAATTCAGACGCTGACGTAAAATTCCTTGCGTCAGAGAGCACCTGGGAGAATTTTGTGTGGTTTCATGAATTTTATCATCTATAAAAATATCATTTTATAATATGAAATTAAAATGATTTACTGTGCATAAGTAAAAATGCCTGTGCACAGGCATTCTCTGTTTTATTTTTCAATTAATAAAAAATTTAATCATTATACAATTAATCTTCTCACAACTGTTACTTATGCTTATTACATTAATGATAGAAAGAAAATACTTCAACTTGTCATGTTTATGTATATTTTATTTTTCATAAAAATATAATATATTTATATATTTATAATTTTATTTATTTAAAAAAAAAAAGAATTCGGACACCACTACAGAATGGCCGACACCCTAAATAGTGCACTATTTAGTAGATAGGGAGCAATTTCAGACACAGCCTATGTGTTTCACGATGTTAAGCTTTTCTAGGTAATTTTGATATTTACATATATGTCATATGACCAGGGGTGGATTTTAAGGATGTTTGGCACTAGTGAGCCTGGCTAGTATACCAATATTTCCATTAGCACAGCTAAAATGTAGTTAGCCCTGTTTGTAACTGTATTTACAGAGCAAGGAACAGAGCTAGTAGTTTATAACCAAATGTTTTCAATATATATTTTCCCAGTGTTCATGTTAAGTTAGTCTGTGCACAATATTATATATCCACTAGAATGAGAACTATCCTGCAAACTGAAAGTATCCCAAGAATATCCAAACAAGTGTAAATAGGCAATGTATAATGCAAAAATGTATTTTTAATATTATTTTAACAGTGCATACATAAGTAAAGTGAACAAAACATTATTGGAGCTGCCTTCACATACGAGAAGGATTAAGTGCCTACCCTAGCTATCACAAAATAAGACCTAGGCTATGATATTTATTTATAAATCATCTGTGCATTAATCCAGTCTAATCAGTCACATTCTCGGCAATTTGGATGTTGATGCGTTCAGCTTCATACACACATAAAACAGTTCTGGCACCTGTTCTACCATATTAAAGCTAAATCGGCACTGAAAAGTTGATGGACGAGTGTTTCTAAAATTCAAGCTTAATTTCCAGCTCTGCATATGAAATTGTACCAATGATTGTACCTATGATCTGTTGAGTGACTGAACTTTGTATGCTAAAAAAATAAACGGAGGCCACTCTCACCCCTTACAAAAGGCACAAATTGGTTTAGTCAACCCCAAGATCATATAATTTATGATACTGATTAATTCATGCTATACAATGAAAATATGCACCAAGCTTGATTCCTGGCTGACTGCCTTCGAAACAACTGCTGATATTAACGAAAACCATTCTTAAACTGTGTCAGGTTATGCTGTTTTGCTCACCTTTCTTTTCAAAGAAATTAATTAGCAGCTGTTTTCCCTCAGTTTGCTTTCTTGCTCTTTCCTTTCTTTCTTTTCTTTTTGGTACCCCGACTTCCCTTTCTTGGGGAAAGACATGACTGGTAGATGATAGTCACTCAGCTCGATTAGCTGCGTTTAGAGATGAATCCTTGTGCAGGGGTTGACTAAACCAATTTGTGCCTTTTGTAAGGGGTGAGAGTGGCCTCAGAGAGCCTCCTTTATTTTTTGGCTTACAAAGTTCAGTCACTCAACCGATTTATTCAGCCAATTTAAATTTAGTGACACTAATTACTAAAACCAATTACTAATTACTTATCAGCAGAAAATTAACAATTGCCAGAAGAGGCAACAAGAGACTTGTTGCTTCAGTCAAGGTTGTCAAGGTAAGAAAACCCAGATACTGCGAATTCCATACAAGCAGCTCGTTTCCTGTTTGTAAACTTTGACATGTATGTAAAACCAGACAGCAACAGCTAACCCCTTTTTCACACACACACGTATGCATGTATGTATGTATGTATGTCTATATATGTGTGTGTATATATATATATATACAGTGCACAGCATAAATGAGTACACCCCGACAGATTTATCAGAAAAACATTCATCCCGCTTTAAAATTTATACATTCTATGGGATCCTATACAATAAAATATTTGTGCAAATCTGGTTTATTGGTTTTAAATTGGTCAGTACCGAAGGCAAAATTAGAACTATTCTAACTAAATAATTTAAGATCATGGTGCAAAAATGAGTACACACCAATGAATGTCTAAGGAGAAAAACCTGATAAAATTGTAATTAACAGGAATTCACCAACAGATGAGTCTAATCAATC
>JAOVYW010005913.1:0-11903 GCA_025775045.1 Hiodon tergisus
GTGTGTGTGTGTGTGTGTGTGTGTGTGTGTGTGTGTGTGTGTGTGTGTGTGTGTGTGTGTGTGTGCGTGTGTGTGTGAGGGAGAGAGAGGGGGAGAGAGAGATGGAGAGAGAGATGGAGAAGTTCAGGTGCATTGGATGGCTCATTAGGTAGTGGTTTAACCCAATATCTGTGGTCTGAAGCAGATATTTACGGGTACGCCTGCTGGACAGGATACAAATATATCACAGGGTTATTGGCAAAATTCCTTTCCAACGCTGAGTCCCAACCAGAAGCGCAGTTGGAGCCATCTGTCATGCCTACAATATTTCTCGGTTTGGTGTTGAATCCAGACCTTTCTGGTGAATAAACCCTCTACCCAAAACACAGCTGAACTGGTTGAATATCTTGTGGGACAACTAAAATCAATTTTTATGTGACAGAAAATAGTAAAGTTATTTTTTTACACTTGCTAATTATTATGGAGAGGGAGAAATTAATAAAAAATGCACAGAGGGACTTCAACAATATCATGGATATATTTGGATTGTTTCTTATTATCTTCCACCATTTTTGTCTATGAAATGGAGATAAACAAAGAGAATGTTGAAAATAATTGAGAATTCAATTCAGATGTCCCCATTAAACCCACTTCTATGGAGTCCTTTGTAGTCACTGATCAGTTAAAGCCCATTGTCTGTTTGAACACTGAATATTTATTCAAAACCTCAAACCTTTTTATGGTCACAGAGCCATCTCATCACACTATTCCTTAGTACCCGTTACAATAAAATCTCAGATTACGTGATACTTGCTTTGATTAGTTGTATTTGTCTAATGAAAGCAGCTCTCAGCCTGTATATAACACAGTGAGTGTTGTTATATTACATGGTATAATGCTTGAGTAATGTCTTAAATATTTTTACCAATATATTATCTACACATGATATTTGATAATCTCTTTTCCAACTATACTGTATTGCCATTGCATACCTATTCACTGTTTAAATACGCTTGTCTTTTTTGTAAGTTCCGCTGGATCTGCTAAATTAATAGATAGTAGTATTGACTAACTGGCAAGACCCAAATATACCACTACTAAAAAGTAAAATGAAAAACAACTTAGATAGCACCACTGGGCTGCCAGAAGGGTCCCTAAAGAAACCTTCTGCTCTCCTCCTCCAATGAAAGTTTCCATATGTTAATCTGTAGAAAAGTCTGTGTGTGCGTGTGTGATTCTGTGTATGCGTGTATTCAGATGAGAAGTAGGCCAGCTGGACTCCCGGGAGTGAGGTGTGTGTGTGTGTGTGTGTGCGCGCACGCGTGCCTATGTGTGCATGCGTGCGTGCGTGCGTGCATGTGTGTGTGCGAGGGAGAGAACAGAAGTGAATTTAGCTACACTGGAGACAATCTCGTGTCTCCCCTCCCCCTCATACGTGCAAATGCAAACTTAACATATGTGCCTACAGGTGTGTGGAGATTGTCATACACACTTGAGACACAAGCGCACAGGAAAGAATACTTATTAAATCCAGCAAAAACAAACAGCTGGATTAAAGTGCCTTCAGCTTGTTCCCATTAAAAAACCCAGTTAAATTATAAAATGAGGCCTGGATGGTAGAGAGAGAGAGAGAGAGAGAGAGAGAGAGAGGGAGAGGGAGAGGGAGAGAGAGAGAGAGAGAGAGAGAGAGAGGGAGGGAGAGGGAGAGGGAGAGGGAGAGGGAGGGGGGCAATAAACATGGGCAAAATGGGGGACATTTGGAGATAAAAATGGAACAGGATTTGGAGGGAGATAAAAAACGGAAGGTAAAGAAAGGTAATAGGCTGAGATGACATTAAGTGGGACAGCAAACACTCCAGAGTTTAAAAGAGGAATCAGGCATTTGTTTTATTTAAAGTGCTGACACATTAATTTGACCCAGGCAAAGAGAATAAAATAATGTGCTTGTTAAAAATAGGTTCCACGTTGGCAATCCATTTGCGATTGTCAAGAAGCAGCACTAACTCTAAATAAACAAACGGTTCTCCTTTTACCCTATTCAAAAAGTTGGAGAGGGCCGTTTCAAGACGAAGAGTGCAATTAAGAGTGGAAAATGGATCATGGAAAAGAACAAAGAGAGCGTAAGAATTTGAGGGAACGGCAAGCTTTTATCATGAATTTCAGGGCAAACCAAAAGATCTTCAGAAGCGCCTTTCGTGGGAAAAAGCGGTATAATTGCTGAACGGTTTATTTATTTATTTAATCTGGCAGAATTTAATGGGTAGCTAAACTAAGCAGACAAGTCGGTTTTCTTAGAGACGGAA
This sequence comes from Hiodon tergisus, assembly GCA_025775045.1. Lineage (NCBI taxonomy): Eukaryota > Metazoa > Chordata > Actinopteri > Hiodontiformes > Hiodontidae > Hiodon > Hiodon tergisus. The sequence goes on from JAOVYW010005913.1 coordinate 2,283, forward strand.
CACTTCTACATGAGCACTATTCCCCTGTCTCAGCATTCTCCGGAACGATTTGACTAATCAAACAGACAACACAAGACACTTTCAGAAATAATTTATATTTCTGCTATGGCGTTCTTTCGGTGAATGGTAAACACATTCTACCTATCACAGTAATTTAAAACACCATAATTTAATTGTGTAAGTAAATTTCAGGAATTCTCAGATGTTTGGGAAATGAATTTGGGTCACCTTTATTACCAAATCAATGTCAATTTTCCATCAGACTAATTATGAAAATGTAAGACAGCGTTTCAACCCAACGAGAGCGTCAGATGTCCTCTGATAATTAATTTACTTTTTAGCACTGTTTGTGCAAAAACATTCATCCAAAGCACAGCCCTGCACTGCCATGTGTAATAATTGCCTTCAAATTTTTGTCTTTAGTTTTTCTTGTCAATTTATCAAGTAAATAAACCCCCCAATAAGAAAGAAAGAGAAAGAAGGAAGGATGTAGGGGGAAAAGACTGAGGAAGTAATAGCGCACATTGTTCAATGAAGGTTGATCTATCCTTATCCAAAAGCCCATATGAAAATCTTACAAAAGGGCTGAAGCAACAGAAACAACCAAATAATGAGGCAGGAGAATGAGGCCAAATACAAGGGGAGTCAGGGGAGAAAACCAAGGACTTCATTAAGTCAGTTACTGAGAATAGATTTAGGCTTTTAGGCTTTCAAAAAAAGTTTTAAGAGGAGAGGATACATTACCTCCATTGCGCACATCCATATGCAACCATTAAATATGAACTGAATTTGTTTATTTTTGTTTTATTTGAGATGGTAAAAATAAATTGACTGGTGGGATAACGGCAGTATTGGAAAGGGAGCAGACATTGGAAGATATGTATGATCGATGGCTTGATTTTCATTCTGTATTGGAAGCGAGATGGAGCAAGTGGCTCTCATTCCAGGCCATCAATGGAGTATTTTGGACTGAATGTGATAGCGTTGTGTATAGCTTGGCGGTGGTTTGGAGGGCAAAGCCAGAGAGGATGTTACTCCTATCAAATATGATGTATTCAAGTATGCTGAATCACCCTCTAGGCCATTTTGCACCATAAAGATCACTTCTGCGTCTTTCTTTTTAAGAAACTCAGGAAGATGGGAGACTTCAGGGCTTTCGTGAAGAAAACTTTATCCAGTATGTCACTAGTTGTGTCTTATGTCTGATATAACTAATATGAGAAGGAAAGTTTTCTTTTAGGCTTATGCAACTATGCACCACAACATTATAATACACTCCATAACTTGGATTTCTTAGCAGACTCTGGACCATAGCGTTGCATGTTACCTATTTACACACCTCAGGTGAAGTACTTTGCTTAAGGGTCTGACAGAAGGTCCCCCAGGGCTAGGCCCCGCAACCTTCTCATGAGCACAGAACCTCAACCACTGTGCCAGGTGCTGGCCCCATTATACCAGATGCTCCATTATATATCAAAGAACCTTCACCTAGTCTTAAATTAATGACCTAAAAAAGAAATGTTACATGTATGGTTGTGTTCACCAAGACAGTTGAGAGCATATATTAAAAAAACTACTGCCCATTTAATTTCTTAGTCCTTAGTTAATCCTTAGTTACAAACGCATATGTGATCACATAATGACATCAATCTTCTACAATTGCTTCATTGTAGCTTGAGGATTCATGCAGTGTGACAAATGTTGGGATACCCATGACTGATCCATTCAGAGCTGTACAATGTTTTAGTTTTTGTACCCCATTGGAGCCAGTGAAATAAAAATAACTATTGACATCAATAACTATTGCTAGCTGTGTGGAACGCCTTTATCAACTGAGCCACACAGGAGAGGTGAGTTCAGTTATTACTGGAGTATATCTCCCCTAAAACGGAGTTGTTCAAAATATACATCATGAGGCTATATTTCATTGTTGCAGTACTTTCTTGCAGATGCTGTCTGAACAATATTGTCTTGTCTGTAACACGAATAAATAGTTCTAAAGATAAAGTTTTCCTCTTCTGTGTGTTGGGTACACTACTTTACTTGAATATGCGGCTGCATATTCCGCTTCACTGGTTGCGTTTAGCTAATGCTGGTCTCAGACCACTTCAGCACAGAACCTGGGTTAGACAGTTTACTTATATTTTTTATGAGTTTAAGTAAGTTTACTAGTCCCATAAAAAGACAACACACATCAATAAATCAATAAAACATTTTTATGTCTTACTACTATGGTGTTCTAATTTCACTCTAGCAATTCTATAATGCATTAGGCTTTCTTCACTGTGCTCATTCAGCTATTGTAAATGGGATTGTCATCCCTTTGTTGTTAATGTTGCACATGGAGAATTAAAAATGATCAACGGTTAATCAAAAAAAACTATTATGGTAAGAAAGAACAATTTACATTTGTAAAGCATTCAATTTAAATGTGGATCAGCTGAAGACAAAAACATGCAAAAAAAAGAATGGGAGACAGCCAATGAAAAAGCGGTTGAAGGGAGACATAAACGGCACTTCTAAATGACCGTTACATTTTTGTTTTATTATTTTTCTCAGAGCTTCACTAAGCAATTAGTGAGGCAACTGCACCAATGGTGGTGGTACTGTCAGGACAGGGAGTGATGAGCGAGAGGAGATCACACAGCTTTAAAACATGCTCCAACAGATCACACCTGACACCAGGCTGATGTATTCTCATCTCTGGTTTGTAAACTGTGCACTTCTGCCAACACAGCTCCTCCGTATCGGGTTCAGGAAGGTGGCATAATATGTGGCGTTGGCAATAGGTATCCAAAGTGTGAAAAGTGAATGTCCACTTTCTGGCCTCATATCGGAGCATGTTAACACTGTCCTGATTCTCATAATGCTCAACAAACCACAAGTTAAGTACTCCTGAGTGCAGGTTTTTACATAAAACTGTTAAATGAAAGCAGCACACCAAACCCTAAATCAATACCCTTTTTGCTTTCATTCTACTCCCAAATTTTTAGAAATAAATCCAGTCTACACGAAAGACCTTAAGATCACCCTTCCTTAAGGTTAAGTCAGACAATACAATTCTTAAAAGAATTTATTTTTGCTTTCAGATATTTCAACATCTGTCATCTGTTATATTGAAACAAACAACCTAATATTCCTTAAATGTCATCACAAATTGATTATTAGCAAATCAGTACTTCAAAAGATCCTAGGTTTAGTACTCCAAGCTGAGCCACTCCAAAGATATTCTTAAGAGTGCCTCTCAGTCATGTTAAACAGCATTGCAGAAAAGAACTGGGTTGTTGACCCAATTATGGGCAAACATCCTTCTATGAAGCTGCCTCACATCACAGATATGAAACTCTGCTCCCAAGGAACTGACTTGGACAAACCTCTTTAATTATTTACATGCAATGTATAATGTAAAATGTCTAGAAAAAGAAATAATCAATAACTGCAATATTTTACTTCAAATTTATCTTATACAAATTTTAATGCTATTATATATATATATATATATATATATATATATATATATGCAAAGATAAATCATCCAAAAATGTAATTTGCTTTAAACTCAACATTATACAGATGAGCTGTTACAGATGATTCTGTCTGGAGGGGATGCTTCTGCGTGGCTGCTTCATGTCATGGAAATCAGAAGAATGTCAGAACCAACATGCCTTTAAGACTACAACTGAGCTTTTCCATATGCACATTGATGTTCTGAGCAAATTGGTTTTCCTTGGGGCTTGTGACATATATTAGTACCCAAAAATATTGTCATGTATTACTTAATTACCAAACATTATAACTATGGTAAATCTGTTAACTGATCAGATGCAATCACTTGTAAAAACTTACTCTGGGCTTCAAAACAATAAATCACTGACAACAAAAGCCACTGCAGTAAACCAATAAATGATGGATATGTGTGATATTCTCACCTTGATTTGAAACAAAGCTGAGATGAGAAGAAAACAAAGCATTAACTGAGACAAATAGCTACACCTTTAGTGTGTAAACCCTTCCTTCATCACCGCACTCTTCAGTGTTTAAGATATTAACAGCCCATGGCTCAGTTAGCAGTCGATTCTGGTTTAAACACAGATTTTAAACACTGAAACAAATAAACTTTTCTTTCACATCATAAACCGCTTTTTGTTGTTGTCCCTCCTTCAAAGACTTCAGTTTCTTACATCATTAACTTAACATGGAAGCTTTGATGGCCTTTTGATTAATTTCTTGAGGTCCCATAAGGTTTTGCTACCTGGACGTCACTCCATAACAATGGCAGGTAATTAAGTTACAGTAATAAATGAATTGTGGATGGATCATTGATCTATTAACACTCATAATACACTTACGAATTCCGTTTTTTTTTAAATGCAATGACTTAAAAGATGTCAACAGATGGAAATAAACTGGAATCAGCCCTGGAGTGAACTCCCTTAAGGGGCTCAGCGAGGCATCTGCTGGCTGAGAACAGACAGGATGTGGGCAAAGGTCACCCAAGGACCACAGAAAAGAACCCTGTGATTTCCAATGGAATCATCACAAACCCTTTCCCCTTCAGTATGACCCAGCTTAGGTATAACCAGAGCTCAGAGCTTACGTAAGACAGGCTGTCAGGTGTTCTATAAGCACCTATATCAGTTTCAGGTTAATTAACTTTCTCTGGCCACTCTGATGACTGTCAAACAGTAATTAGGTTAACTCCCAAACATGGACTCATATTAAATTAAAGGATTTCTCAATAACAATAGCAATTGAATACAAATTTGTTGTTGAGCATGCTTATATTTGGTCAAGGAACTACCAACACACCTTGGTGTTTAATAAACTAGTTGGCCAGCATTTTTACCTTCCATGACCAGGTGTGTTGCTTGTACTCTTCCAAACAACCGATTTTTATTTTTTTATTTTCTTGATTTTGTTGTTACATTCTATAAGATATGTGACAAAGCAAGAAGAACAGAACTGCGTAGTTTTAAAGACTAATTGAATGAATTGTCGATTTGTTTTAATTAATGTGATTTTAAGTTTAGTTAAAGAGTAATTGAATTGACATTGCGGCAGAGAAGCGTCGCCCTGCCCCGTAAGGCGACATAACAGACTTTCCTGCTGATTGCCAATGGTCCAAAACTGGTTGATTAGGACAGCTGTAGGCAACGGTTTAATCGGCAAGAGCATAAAAAGCTGCTAGTTAGTTTTGCTGGGAGCTGAGAGGAGGTGGATGGCAGGGCAATTTGGAAGGTAGGGTGATCATTTTAAGACCAGTTGTTTTTGGGTATAATTATTTTTGATTTGTTTTAGTATTGTATAAATAACTTTGTGTGTGTCTAACACCACTGTGGCCAGAGTCCCCCAGTGAATCTCTCACCATTGTAGCTATATATAATCCACGCTTTCAGGACTATTCCAAGACAGTATGGCAAGCCATTGTGGGGAGTTGTAAATATTTAGTAAAAAATTTAAAAAAAAAATAGTAAATATGAATGTAATTTTAATGTAGGAGGAAACTGGAGGCCCTAGCAAAACACAAGAACACTTTCAGCTACATCTAAACTATTTTTTAAATAGTGGCGAATGCCTGTAATTTTCCAAGAGAATAATGTATCTCATTGCATTGCTGGAAGATATTAAGCCAAACTGTCCTGTATTGAAGAGCATCTGTAAAATGTATTAACTACTACACCTGGTGAAACGCCTTCAAAGAAAAACATGTGCATGAAAATGTAGGCTATACTGTTGTCTTCAATTCTAATTGTAATTGGTGTCTAATTCAAATTTGCATGTCTATTTATAAAACATGACGGATCTGATGTGAAGTTGTTTTTTTTGTTTTTTACTGGAGGAGGTGCAGAAGCTGTTGTCATAAGCACTACCAGAGATGGAAACACACAGATATAATCTCTATGTAAGCATTGTCCCCAATAAGCAAGCCAGGTCATCATTGATGTCAGTGGTCTGCTTGTTCGTTCTCATGATTTTAGCACTAAGATCAAGAGAGCTAGATGGATAGATAGAAACAAAGAGACTACTATCTAATTCAAAAGGAATAGATAAGTGTGTGATCATCCTAACGAGTCAGAGAGTATCTCACTTTCTGTGCCATTAAGCAGTAGGGCATGAAGTATTCCCCAGACACAGGCCCAGTACTCCAATCTATATCTGTGACGGCTTAAGTCTTTGGCATGAAAAGCCATCTCTCTTTCACCACTGAGGGATGAAATACATTGGCTGCAAATGGGCTAACATCAGTAAGGACTGGGTCTTAATAAATCCGAGGTTACACCACCCTTTCCACCTGTTGTCCTTCACAGACTTTTTGTTGTGGTCATTGATGTATTTTCAGGGCCAAACTCTGTCAGGTCTCTAAGATCCTCTTAGTTTTGCCCACTTGCATTGTGAACAGAGGGATAAGATGGGGATGGAGAGACAGGAAAATAGGAGGCTCTAAGAATTATATGTTAATATGTAGGTACATTTTTAAATATCTTTTCTCCGTTTAGGGGTCAATACGCTGCGTATGAATTTTGTCCTCGGAGTCCCTTGTAAAATTAGAAAGGTCCGGGTGCATAGTTATTATCTTATACTTTGATACTTCTAGATACTCCAGCGTATTGAAAACCTTAAAGGCAAAATGATATATATATATATATATATATATAAATTATAGAATTGAGATGACAACCTATACACGAGACACAGAGCGAGAAGCAGATAAATAGTGAAGTGCTGGTTTAGCTCGAGTCACACCCCGACACTTGAGTAGACAGTGTAAGTACTTGAGACAGTCACTCCCAATTGATAAAATTTGTGTATAAATGTCACTGCTATTCAAATATTTTCATGTAATTTAACCGAATATACAACGGCACTATCGACACAATTATATAATCGTAATTCCAACCACTAGCATCATTTTAAATAACGATGTTAAAAATAATGGCTGGATTACCATCACTTGAGCTACGATATGCGTTTAACTGTCATTAAAACACAAATCGAACTAACTTCATATAAATCTTCCTCGGCAAACATAGGAACTTACCGGGAAGTCCGGTGGTCAAGATAGAGGCGAGCAGCTGATGTGGTTAAGAAGAAAATTGTTTAAAAGAAAAAAATTCTAATACAATCCCAAGGATTTAAAATATGTATTTCTAGTTGTGCTACATACTGCCTTTATATCTGATACGCGTGACTGGTAGGGTGTTCGAACTGCTCTGAACCTAGATATGAATCGGTTTGTGTCAGTAAGCATAAAACCTTGCTCTCCGCCCCCGTAAGAAAAAAAGTGCCCTCGTCTGAATTGAAATCCTCCCGCAATTATTCTACCACCCTGCCTATCTTCTTCATTTATGCCATTCTCTTAACATGATTTATGCTTCCCAGAATAAGCATTTCCTTTCCTATCTTTTTTATTGTGTCAGTATTGGCGGCAGCTGGTCACTCTTAAGTAGTCTTTTACAGTTTCATGTTTTTTTTTTTTTGTTTTTTTTTTAAATTGTTAATATTTTTTTTCACCAATTACTGTTCCAAGTAGTTTCTGCACATATTGTCAGTGCTTCGGGGTTTCTTCAGTCATAGACTTAAACTGGAAGACGTATACATGGCATGAGCAAAGTGTGCCAACATGTTTGTTTTTTTAAGTAGAATGTATACCAAAGAAGTATGTGTGTACCTACATGTGCACCTTACCTAATTCTACTGACTCCTACTTATTCTCCAATTATTTTGCTTCACTCTCTCTATAAGAATGCAAAATTTATACCACCAGCTCCTCTTGTGCTTACCAAGTTATTGACCAATATTTGGTGCAGTTCAGGTTGGCAACCTGCACTTGACTTGAATAGTGTGGATGAAGACTGCATAGACTAAAGCACCAATCGTAGACCATCTCAGAGCTCAACCAGTGACAGTATACTCCTCAACGAGTGATTGACTGAACTGGATTCAAAGATTCAAAGATTTGTTTGAGTAAGTAAGTCCGAACAAATCTTTAGTCCCGCAAGTCCCAAATCACTCGCTGCTACACTGTGTTCGTGAGACCTCATTAAGCTATTTTAACTAAATATGTGCACGTATTTGTTTTATTCCCAGATTAATGTAAGTGTAATGTATCGGTTTAAATGGGATAAATTTCCCTATTGATTTTAATTTATATTTACTGTTAATACTGGTTGAATAAATGGATATGTTCTTTATTTTATTTATTTTACGTAATTATTGACAATGATAATATAAATGTCTTGCCTTGTGTATATACAGTGCCCTCCATAATGTTTGGGACAAAGACATGTTTTTTTCTTGATTTTCCTCTCTACTCTACAGTTTTAGATTTGTAATGAAACTTGAGCATATGAAAGGTATGCTCAATTTGGTTCAGATCAGGTGACTGACTTGGCCAGTTCAGAATTTTCCGGGTTTAAGGTTTTAAAAAAACTATTTTGTTGCTTTAGCAGTATGTTTCGGATCATTGTCTTGCTGTAGGATAAAGCGCCGGCCAATGAGTTTGAACTTGAGCAGTATATTGCTATACACTTCCGAATTAATTCTGCTACTGCCATCAGCAGTTACATCATCAATGAAGATTAGAGTGCCAGTACCTGAGGCAGCCATACATGCCCAGGCCATAACACCCCTACCACCATGTTTCACAGAGCAGTTTTTTTTCCGCCTCCATACTTTGCTCTTGCCATCACTTTGATACAAGTTAATCTTGGTCTCATCTGTCCACAACACCTTTTTCCAGCACTCTGCTTGCTCTTTTAAGTACTTCTTGGCAAACTGTAAACTGCTAATCCTGTTTTTTTTGGCTAACCAATGGTTTGCATCTTGCAGTGTAGCCTCTGTATTTCTGTTCATGAAGTCTTCTGCAGACAGTAGTCATTGACACACCCACACCTGCCTCCTGAAGAGGGTTTCTGATCTATCAGACAGGTGTTTGTGGAGTTTTCTTCATTATGGTGAGAATCCTTCTGTCACCAGCTGTGGAGGTCTTCCTTGGCCTACCAGTCCCTTTGCAATTACTGCACTCTCATTCTTCTTAATAATGTTCCAAACAAAAGATTGAGGTAAGCCTACGGTTTGGTCAATGTCTCTTACCATTTTATTCTTGTTTCTCAACCTTATAATGGCTTCCTTGATTTTTATTGGCGTAATTCTGGTCCTCATGATGAGAAACGGCAACAACACACTCCAGAGGTTATCAAAAGCCTAGAATGAAGACTAGATGCTGAAAGCTTTCTTGTAGCAGCACTAAAGAAGCAATTAAACACACTTGAGTAATTACAAAACCCCTGCGAATCCTTGTGTCCCAAACATTATGGTGCTCTGAAATGGGGGGGGACTATGTATAAAAGGTGTTGTAGCTTCTACATGTTCAAACCAAAATGTATGAAAATACCCTTTTATAAAATCTGAGGATGTGCACTTTAACCACTTGTGAATTGTTGGATTGCAAATCAAAAACTGTGGAGTACAGAGGAAAATCAAGAAAAAACATGTCTGTGTACCAAACATTATGGCAGACACTAGCTCCATCCATTTTTCCTTTAATTATAATAAGATGCAGAGTCCCTGCTGATGAGAAGCATCCTCACAGCAAGATGCTGCCACCACCATAATTCACTA